>LJSK01000353.1:0-22451 GCA_001299535.1 Leptomonas seymouri
CCGATGGTAGCCATGACTGCGATGTGGTAGAGTGTATCAAGCTGTAAGTCGTGGAGCAGAGGTACGAATGGAAGTAGAAACAACGTGGAAGGAGGCGGGGATACAGCATGAGAAAAGAGAATGAAATGCGCTGTAGAGGACGGCGCAGGGAAGACGTGCGTGTCGCGCCGATGCCCGCGCCATCGCAGCGGAAGACCAACGCAGCAGCGTCCTCGAGTTGCCCCCAGCGTTGGCGGAAGCTAGAACACGCAGATCGTACGCAGGCTCCACGCACCGCTGGCGCTCCATAGGCACCCGGCGTCAGCTTGTAGGCATTCATCGGTGGCACGGCCAGAGGGGGCGGGGGAGGTTCTACATATTCGCCCCTCAGCACTTGTAGAGAGAGATCTGAAAGAGCTGCCACGCTACGCGTGCGAAGACAAACGGGTGGCCGGCTGAAGCTTGTGATTCTCGTAGTACAGCATCAACGCTGTTTACGAAAGGGAAAGGCGGTGTCTCTCTTCCCTGTAACGCGACTTGGCAAGAGGGAAAGCAAAGCAAAGGGGCACTGTCGATACTAATAATAATAACAAAGCGCAAAGAGGCAGCCGAATCGAAGTCAGCACAGGGTAGAGATAAAGAAAAGATAAGTGTGGCAGCAACCTCAAGAAAGAAATAAGAAGCTAAAGGGAGTCCGTGAAGGGAGAAGAACAGCACCGAGGAAAGCTTCCCGTCTCTTCCCCCGTGCGCCTGCCGTGAGCCATAGAGAGAATGTGAGAGCAACAAACACAGGGGACGCAAGACGCACTGCAGCTGTTGCGTCACGAGGGAAGAGCAAGCAAACATCATCATAACAACAGCAACAGTATCAGTTCCGGTGTGTGAATCGCCGCGCGTGCGCACCCCCGTCTACCCCTCTCGCAAAGCTACGACCCCGGCGGCGCACCAAGGTGCCTCATCAGTTCATCCAAATCCAGTTGCGATGTTGCCGGCGGCGCCGGAGCCGCCGTACCGTCGTCGTCGTCCGCCTTCAAATAACAGCTGATAGGCGGCTCCGGCGCCGCACCACTGTCCTGCACTGACGGTGCCGACAGTGCCTGATTCTGTTGCAGGGGGATGCCCAGTACACTTGGGTTCGGCGGCCTCTGCAGCAGATCCCCCTCATTCTGTGCTGGCGAGTACGCCGTCGTCGAGGCGAACAACGCCGGTGGAAAGTTGGGGCTCGGCAGTGTCGCTGCCGGCGGCCCGCCCACCCCGCTGCCCGCCGTGGGTTTGTCTAGCAAGCCCGAGCCGCTCGCGACCTGCAGCAGCAACTCCGCACGTTCGTAGTAGATCTCCAGCTTGGAGCACACCTGAAAGAGAAAGAAACGGCGGGCTTCGTTGTTTGTCATAGTGGCCGCGCGCTGCGCTGCCTCCGTCGTGATGATCTCCATGGCGGTAGTGTAGTGCTTGACGGCCGTCATCGGGTTGCCGTCTTCAGTTTCCTCAGCCCGCGCAAGCTCAATCAGCTGGCCGGCGTATCGGAGTTGTTCCAGAGACATTTGCTTGTTGCTTCTGATTCTCCTGCAGTTGTGTTGGGGAGTGCGTGAAGCGGAGCGTACGGCTGTGAAGGACAAGAATTGATGTCAACGGTACCACGCAGTGATTTCAAGTGGTAGATGGATGTGATGAAGACAACGAAAAGCAAAGGCAAAACGAATTACACAGAGTGTAGGAAGCACTTGAGCACACGAGAGAGCAGCAGCGATGACAAGATGAAGAGAAGCAAATCAGGAAGAAGGGAAGAGAAGACTCAAAGCATGTAGACGAAAATAAAGAGAATAGCTTCAGTTAGAACAGAAAAAACAGCAGCAACGGAGGGAAGAACGGAACAGCAGCGCATCCGCAAGCACGGCGATTCACACCTCCACACTCCCTTCATGTAAAATAGAGGCGCATCACCGAAGACGACTCACCTGTATTGAAACTTGTATTACCCCTCCCCCTCTCAAGCGCTCTTGTCATTAATTACAAGAAGTGAAACAAGGCAGTGACTGAGAGCGCCCACATGGCGCTGTTGCTGCGCTGTGCACCGAATGCCGAAGAAAACAAAGCACAAAAGAAGAGCTTTTTCTCATCCGCTATTCATACATACTGTGCCGGGCCTGCTACTTGATGGAGCCCCTAACAGGGACGGAGAGAAGAATAGAGAAAAGAAAAACAGAAGAAAAAGCGCAGGGCGTGTGGGCGTTGTGTTCACAGTCCGGAAGGCGTCTCGTATTACACTTCAGAGCGCCGAAACTGCCTTCGTTAGAGAAAAAGAGAGCTAAGAAACATGCTTGTAGAAGGTGTGGCAAGAGCTACTGTCTTCGCCCACCGGTATGATACATAGAACGCGTGGCTCCAACGGAACTCGAATAAATCAATGCAGGGCAACGGAGGAACACCGCCCCTCACTTCCAAAAGGAAAGAAAAAGCCTAGGCAAAAGAGCAATGATGCTCTAATGCAGCTTGTGACGGTGCGGATCGGCCTTGTCGATCGAGATGGCCTTCTCCGTTGCCCGCACCCAGGTCAACGTCGCCGTATCGTCATCCGCAGCGGGCTTCAGCGTGCCGTGTGAATTTCGCATCAGCCCCATCTCCCGCGTAGACTTCGTCAGCCGCCCTGCCATCATCTCACCTGCCGTCGCCATGGGACAGACCAGTGTGTCGCGCGCATCCGCCGGCCCCGACGGATTGCCAGGCAGCTCCGGCAGCTGGCTCTGATCGATGTGATCGCTCTTGTAGATGGTCATGTGCACGTGGTGCTCGTGCTCCAATCGCCGACTCACCGCGCATGTCTTCTGCGCCTGGGCGGAGAGCAGCTGCGGGTTCGTGCGATCGTGCTCGTCACGCGGCGTGCCGCCGCTGCCCCACTTCTGCGCGGCCGCCTTCCGGCCTGCTAACTGGCGCAGCAAGGCCGCCTTGTCGGGGTTCGCCGTGACGTCTACCCCCATCGCGGAGATGCTGTGGTCGAGGCTGACGGGCAGCTGCGACGGGTGCGCCTGGCTGACATCACCAATATCCCAGGAGGTGCAGGAATACATACCAGGCTGCGCCGCAGCAGGCCCCAGCGTAGAAGAGGGGCCGGCAGAGAGAGTCACCGGCGTCTGCACAAAGGTTGCCGTCCATCCAGCAGCCCTCGCACCGCGTGGACCACGCGGCAGCAGCGATTCCTTCGACGTAATCTTAGGAGCGATGTCGGCCCCGTCATCCTCCACTACACCGTGCGGCTTTAAAAGATCCGCATTGTAAGCCACTGCAGCGGCTCCAACGTACTGCCGCGGCGGAGCGGCGGAGAAGTAAGACTGCGCTATCTCGGAGGGCACCTTGTAGTCCTCTTGATACGCCGTCTGAGGCAGTGTGCCGTCGCCGTTCAGAAGGGAAGCCGTCAGCCCGGGGCGGAACCACTCACGTCGATAAGCTGTGGCGTGGTCTGCGCCGTCGGCGAGTGCCTCTGGGCATCCCGCCCGCTTTAAGGCGTCGGCCAGCCTCCGCATGTCCTTTACACTGCAATCCTTCCGGGTGTAGTCGACTTGGTAGATCGTACGAGCATCGCGACCTTCTTCAGGGGTGCCGTAGGCGAAGATCGGTCGATTGCGAACATCGCCACTGACCTCCGACTCAAAGGCGCCATTGCCGCCGCTGCCTCCCCTGCCGCTTAACTCGCCTTCGCGGTTGTAGTCGTAGTCATAGCGGGTCATGTAGAGAGACATCATGTTAGCCGGCCCGTGTGGCGGCAGCGGCCTGCCCTGAACAGCAACATCGGTCACTTCATCCATCCTTGATGGCCCTTCGTTCTTTTCACGTTGATTGTCGGGGAGCGAGAATGGAGGGGGGGATGCTTCGGTGGGTACGAGCTAGTTCCGCTTCGCAGAGTAGGCTTACACACAGCTGGCCCTTCTTTTTTATATATGTACGGCAACTCAGTACGCCCTTGTAAGTCCCAATGTGTAGATGCGTGTCAGTGCAGCAAAGCTCTTTTGCTGAGCGGAGACGGCAGACAAACCAAATCTGGAGGGGTATAACGAAGAAATATAGATGGATGAGTGGATTGGAAGATGCACGTTCCGCCAGAGAAGTTGGCGTTACACCAGAGTGAAAGCCAAACGCTGCGGGTGAAACGCCGGCTCAACCGCCGGATCGCGACGATGCCGAGAGAGGAGAAACCTCCGCGGCAAGCCCACGCGACACCACGCCTCAAAGGTACCTTCATAGCAGTACAGGCTCTCGGTTTGCACAAGACGAAGTGCATTTACAAGCGCACGGGGACCGCAAAGCGCCAAGGCAAGCGGGGGGGGACAGAGTGCAGTGAAGCACTAGAAAAACCGTTAATTCTTGGAGTGCGCATGAGCAATCATTCTCAACTCCACTGCCCCTTGCTGTGCAGGGCACCTCCAACCAACGCCAGTCGCGCAGCCCACACCCTCCCATCCCTTCGTCTCGTGCATCCCCCAACAGATGCTAGACGAGACTCAAAAGGGTAATTAGTTCGTCCACACAGAGATCCTCAAACACGGCCGTTGACGCGCCTCTCTTGAAGTCCTGCACTGCCGCGTTGCCCACACCGCCGCACCACGCCGCGCGACAGCGCAGCTGGCCCTCCGTCGCAGCCAACACACGCACAATGGGCTGCGCTCGGTAGAAGTTCAGTATCGGCGGAAGTCCAGGTGGCGGAGCCTGTGACCTCCCCGTTACCCCCTCTCCACTCCTTCCTGGCAGTGAATGGGTAAGCAACCCTGCAGAGTCGCTCGCGTGGCAACCAGAAGGCTCGCGAAGAGAATAAATCGCGAACGCCTTCATAAAGTTTGTAAACGGCGTCGGCGTGAAAGTGGCGGAGGCAGCTGTCGTGGAGCGGGTCGTCACCGAAAGCAGACGCGAGCCGGCAGATGCCTCGCCTGGCCAGGGCGCGGACTTCTCCGAGCTGTCGTAGGACCGCGCAGCACTGGGGGGAACGCAATACCGCGGCACCGTGTGCCCATCTGCCGGCTCAGCAGGAGGAGAGTGGGAGGGGGAGAAAACGTCGTGCAGCGTCTCAGTTGCCTGCGTTGCGGGCGGTGTGGTAGGCGCGTGCGAGAGCGAAGGAACAATTGCAGGGGGCGATGCGACGCGCTGAACGTGACGGTCAGCGCCGTGCAGGTCACCAGACCCGCCTAGCCGGTGCGACGGCTCCGCGGCAGCGGCACTCAGCTCTGCGTAGTACGCCTCTGGTATCATCGCGGCAGGCGATTCTGAAGAACGCGCGGCGCTGGTCTCGTGCGCGGTCATCACTGTTGTCGCGGTATTTGAGCTTTCTGAGTCGTCGGTGGGCTGATGAGAAACGTGGGGATGCGCGTGACCTGTAGTGGCTGCTCCGCTTGGCAAGAGCAGACGCGCGACCTGCGGCGCACCACCACCACCAGTGGGAGCGGCCCTGGTCCCATTAAGATGGTTTGTTTCCCCGAGCTCATCCGGCATTCCGCCAGCACGATGTAGCACAATACCTGGAGCACGCTCATCTTCCTGGTCGCACTCAAACTGAAGGTGGCGTGTCAGGGAGGCCGAAGGGGTCGGCAAGATGCTGGGTGTGTGGTCAGACGACAGCACCTGCGCAGAGCCGGAACACTCGTGTGCATCCTCCACGTGTAACGTGGACAACGACGATCCCCCCATGGATGGCAACCGCGGCTCCTGCTCGTCCCCTTGATGTGCCGACTGCACCAAAACAGCAGAAGAGTCGGCATAGTGGTTCGCTTTACGAGCAGAAGGGGCTGATGGATGTGCATCTGCCTGATTGTTGTCGTCGCACCCGTTGGCCTGCTCAAGTCCTAAAGCCACCAAGTCACCATCCACCACCATCACAGCTCCCTCAGCGTGCCTCTCCTCCGTTCTAGGCATCTGCTCCACCGTTATGCCTGCCGGATTGCTGTGTGTGGCAGCGGGCAGCGCATCCGCAGGTGGCACCGCAGTTGTCGGAGTCGCACTCGCAGGCGTGATTGTCACCTCGTCCGCAGGTGCCAGCGGAAACGTCGTTGGTGAAAGGCGCCCTTCACCACTGCCGTCTTCCATTACGCCCTCCGCAGTCTCTTCAGTAGCCTGTCGCGCCACTGCTGTCACCGATGGTTGTGTGGCTGCTTCGTTTGAGAGTGGACCCACCGCCGTTGGCTGAGGCTCTTCCTCTTCCGCGAGCTGCACTTCTTTACTGCGGCTCGACGACGCCTTGTCAGCCGGCTGAGACAGCTTCCACCGTTGCACCTCATCGCCGCCTAACGGGCACAACACACGCATCGGTGAATCCTGTGCGTTGGTCGGCGGCGCAGGCGGCATCGGGCACCCCAAGCCTTCATCCTCCTCCTCCACGTGCCCCTCAAACGGACTTGCCTTGTCAGGGTCGCCCTCTGCGGTGTCTGGCGACATCAGCCCAGCAGCAATGGCATCGTGGTGAGAGAGTGTAGCAACAGCTGCTGCACCAGTGGCATGACAACTATCCTTAGCACGATCGTTGTGCTTCGCCAATACAGTCTCTTCCACGAAGATGGCGGTCTGCTCCGGATGCGCAGGCGCCTCGGCCACGTCATCCCGAGTTGCCACTGAAGATCTGCATGAATCCTGATTTGCTGCACCAGCCCCTGCTGCAGAAGCAGGTGCAGGCACAGCCCCTAGGGCTTGCTTCTCATTACTTTGCAGTGGCAGTGTGGAGGAGATGCTCTCAATCTGCAGCGCAGGCGGAGGCAGCGGCGTACCGGCCACCTTTCGAAACAGCTCCGCCACCTCCGTCACCCCACGACGAATAGGGATCTGCGTGGCTTGGTTCTCTCCATCTGCCAGCACAACCAGCACGTTGCGGTTGTAAACGCCCATCACCGTCACTACAGCGGCAGCGGCGGCGGAGGGAGATGACCCGCTCGCCCCCAGCTCTTTTTTCTCCGGAGGGGGCACACCGAGACCACCGGAAAGTGGCGAAGATGGCGAAGTCGTGGCGCGCGGCACGAGACGATCTCCGTGTACGACGCCAAAGAGCGCTTCGAGCGTAGCAGGCTTCGCCACGCACCCCAGCATAACACCGAAGCGACCAGGAACAAACACCATCGTGCCCTTCTCGACATAAAGCTTAGCAGGCGGCGTCGATGGGGTTACAGATGCGGCTGCGGTGTGCGCTGGAGGCGGCAGTCGTGGAGGCATAGGCTGGGCGACGTCCGCTGGCTGCGTCTTGGGGCTCCCTCCCTCCTCGGCCCGATGCGGCTGCTCTCCTTCCTCGGACTTACCTTCTTTCGCCTCGCCGTGCGGGTGTGACGGCGCAGCAGCGAGGGGCGGGGAGGTCCGAAGCGGCGGCGTCTCAGAAGCCTGCTGCTGAAGTGGTTCACCAGAAGGCGCTTCGGGTCCACCCGCAAGGATTTCTTCTGGGCGTTGCTCGAAGGAAACTGTGGCAGCACCCGCTGCTGCTGCTGCTAGTGCTGGTGCTGGTGCTGTTGGTGGCGGTGTTTCATCCACCAGTCCGTGTCGTACGCGAAGATCGCGAGCGTCGTGGCAGCACACAAGCGGCACTGCAAACCCGTGTGGGTCCTTCCAGAGGTAACCTGGCAGCGCAGCAGCAGCAGCAACGACATCGTCTTTGCGATGGACTACCACTTCACGCACCCATGGCACACCACAGGCAACGCCGATGAACACAACCTTCTCCGGTGGCTGCGTGAGCTGGTACACTCTGCTCGGCACCACCTGAAAGAGCTGTGAAAGATCCAAAGCGGGGGTGTGGCCAATCGCGGCGTAGCGCCAGCGTAGCGGGGGGCTGAGATACACGTTCGGTGAGTTCGAGAGCGGTGATGAAGACGCCAAGGCTGTTGTCGCCGCTGGTGGACGCGGCCCCGGCGGCGGCGGCGGTGGCGGTATGAGGGGGGGCATCCCACGAGGAGGTGAGTTGGAGGTAGAAAGCGGGGGGGAGGCGGTGTGGCTGCTCCGAGATGCTCCAGCGCCGCTGCGTGATGACAGCCGAGAAAGAACCGGGAAGCGCTGTCGTGCTGCCGCTGCCGCCTCTCCTCCCCTTTGCGTGTCTGCGCCCCCCTCGTCTTGTTGGGTCTCTTTGTAAAGACGAGTGAGTTGAGTGGTGGAGCATAGCAACAGAGGCAGCGGACACAGTCGCCACGACTGCGGAGGGGGCACCGCCTGAGCAAAGGGTTGAGCCATGAGACAGACCGCACCGGCGTTGTCGTAGCCCATCAACAGCACACGGTGATAGTTAACAGCCTCGGACCACACTTGCGGCTGCTGCGGTGAAGGCGGAACATCGGTGAGGTTGCCGCTTTGGTGGCCCGGCTCCGTTGGCGGCTGTGGTGGTTGCTGCTGCAGTGGTAGCCTTCCATCAAAGAGCTTCAGCGCGCACCGAGTCAGCAGATCGCCCAGCTCTGCATAGCACCCAGCACGCACACTGAGCTCGATGCCGTGGTCGTATTTCGGTGGCAAGAGAGCATCACTGGACGTCATGCTCTCTAGCACGGCCTCCACTGCCTTCTCCGCGTCATCTGATAAGGCAGGCGGTGCAGCCCCCTGAGCATCCTTCGTTTCCTCCAGACTTTTAGTTAAGTCAAGCGTACGGCCATCTCCATCTGCCGGTATCAGTGCATCCCGCACAGACGTCGGCGACGCCGATCGGGAAGACGTTGCTGACAAACGCGATGAGGACGACGAAGACGATGAAGACGACGACAGCACGAACTCCACTTGAAAGGTGTCTGGCGGGGCAGACGCAGTTGTCAGCACCCTCAACAGCTCATCCTGCTCCTCCCCTGCCGCGGTGCCCGCACTGCGCGGCTGCGTCGCTCCCTTCGCGTTGGAGCACGTGTCATAAGAAGGAGGGTGAGAGGGGGGCTGCTTGCTGCTGCCTGCACCCCCTAACGGAGAATGCGGTGGTGAGCATTGCTGCTTCTGCTGCTGCGGTAGTGACGGTGTTGGCAGCGGGGGCTTGCTCTGCGGCGGGCATAGCGTTGAGGAAGGATGGAGCAGCACGTGTGCGCCATGAGGCGTCACGAAGTCGATGAGGGCGCAGGTGTGTGGGGCCTCGCCCGGCTGCCCGACTCTTTGTCGTTGGTAACCGACAAAAGTAAGCGGCTCAAGCCTTAACTCATCCATGGATGCTTCCATTGATGGATAACAGCGGGTATGCGCGTGTGTGTGTGATGCCTGCCTTTTCCAAGATTTGATGATTTATGCGATGATTAACGATCCAAACAGCTGTGCACAATGATAGGCAAATCCAAAGCAACCGTTGCGTCACAGGTACAGGTGGAACGACCTACTCAAGGTTCAGTACGGGAAGGGGGGAGAGGAGGCGAAGGCATGAGGTGCACAGTGCATACATGACGAATCCTTTTTTTAAAAAAGGAAAGTGGTGGAAGAGTACCGTTATAGCGAGCTGAATAAGAAGCCCCACGTCATACTTGCAAAAGCCGCATGGCGACAGAGAAGCCGGCGGGCCAACACGCACTTGAGGCCGCTTGACAAGGGAGAACGGCAAGCAGCTACATCCGCACAAGCTGCTTTGGTAGTAAGCCGCAGAACAGCAGGCAAATAATAATAAATAACTTAGAAAAACAGAAAGCCCCATCTAATGTGGAAAGCCGAAACGGGGTAACGAAGCATCCCCTACTTTACAGCGCCATCGCCGTTACTTGTCCAGCCGCATAGGCGCCGTTCCCCTTGCTGGTGAGTGCGCTGACAGACAGAGAGACGGAGACAGAGAGAGAGAGAGCGAGAGACAGCTTGCTAGATTTCTAGCAAGCACAACAGAAGCCTGAGACCAGTCTCTCAACTTCGTCTGCCCGCTAACTATCACTGGCGCTGCTGTCACCCTTTTTCTTATGGTTTCGTTTGCTTCGCTCCATTTGGCGACGGTTTGAACAATAACGGAGAAGTACACCCAGAAACCGGCTTCCCCTGTCATGTTGGGTACTGTCACGAGAACTCGCTTCCATTGGGGAAAGTGAGGGGGAGGGAGGGAGGGGGAGGGGTACAGCGTGAAGGTACACGTGAGCTGATTGTTGGTACAAGATATATATATATATATATATATATATATGTATGTATATATAAACAAAGGGGAGGTAAAGAGAAGTAATTTCATATTTGAAAAAGACAAGGTGAAGGGGGGAAAACACGGTGACGCATCCGCACCGCTTGAAGGAAGGCAACGTTCACAGACAAATACGAACGAATAATAAAAACCGAAATACAAAAAAAAGAAAGACAGAGAGAGAGGGAAGACAGCCCCATATCTACGGGTCCGCGTGTTGCGCGCCCGCTCAGCCGGCTGTGCCGTTCCTAGCCTCTTACAGCCCCGCACGGTGCACGGCGTCAGTAAAGCCGGCTAAACACGAACACGAAGAAGTGAAGAATAGCCGTCTACGTCTCCCTCTTCCTCTTACTCTCTTTCCTACACACTTCACGTCTTGTTAGCAGTTGTTAGTCTGCTTGCGGGAGTTTGGCGACGGCGGGTAGGACGCGGCTCGATGCCCCTGTGAAGAGACAGCGGGCAATGACAAGAGCGATTTCGTGGACGAAGTCACCCCGCTACTTGCACGACTGCTGCGGTAGCTGCTATCGCGACTGTCCAACGATGAAGAAGAACTCGTTGAGGGAGACGCAGATGCCGATGGCGCTGATGACGGCACGGACAGTTGAGGTGCTGAGCCTGTCAATTTGATCGGCCTCAGTGTTGTGCTAGGCCCCCCTGCTGCCGCCGCCGCTGCGCAGGTGACCGTTGCGTGATCGGCAGCGGCCAGCAGCTTGCTGTTCGCCATGGAGGTGAGCAGTCTCGGCTTCTCCATCTCTACCTCCGCCAGCTCGCCATTCTTAATAAACATCTTTGAACGCCGCTTGAGCAGCCGCTTTGATCCCACGTGCCACGGCTCCACCGGCCGCGACATGGCGCTGTACTCATGAGCCGTGAAGGACAGCCCGCCAAGCTGTGCTGCGTAGATGGCGGCTGCCTTGGGCTGCACGTGGCTCACGACCACCTGATTGAAAAGGTCCAGCCCTTCCTGCGCACTGCCCTTGTACCCGGGCGAGGTGGAGGTCAGCGTGGGAGCCGTCGTCGTGATGGCGGCCGCGGACGGCACGGCACTGCCAAACGCCCCTGCTTGGCTTGCAGCAGCCGTATCTGTCATGGCCACCGTCGGCGCTGCAGGAGGCAGTCGCCCATGTCGATCCACAAACAACGCCCGGGAGGGCTTCGGCTTAAAGACCGCGAAGGTGGAGAGGTGAGCCGCAGACACCGAAGGTGACGACGCCCCGGCTCCGACACCGCCTATGCTGCCACTCAACAAGGCGTCACTCCGAACTCGACGGCGGCCAGCGGCGATGCGGCGCTGGGGTCCCATGGCGGCCGCCTCCCACGCTTTCCGCTGCTGCTCTTCCTGCGCCATGTCAAGCAAATAGGATTTTAGATCCAGCAGCTGCTTGTCCTCCACCTCCGACGGGTAAAGAGAATGCTCAAACTGAATGGCCTGCAGAAGACGCTGCTTGCGGGTGGGTCGGGCGGCGGCGGAGAGAGCCAGCGAACCGGGAGCTGCGGGCGCGGTGCGCGGGCGGCCTTGTCTATTCCCTGTGCTGGGCATCATGTTCATGTCGCCACCTGGGTGCCCGTACTCGGCAATCGCTGCCTGCAGCGCCGCCTCCGCCAGCTGCTGCAGCCGCTCCTGCTGAGGCAGACTATAGAACGTCGCCCGGTCGTAGACGCGCTGAATCACGTGTTCCTGCACAAAGCGTCGCAGCTCTGCCACGTGCGTGGTGTCAATCACACTGAAGTCTCCGCGCAGGGCCTTGCTGCAGTAGTCAGCCTGTATGGTATGGAGCGTGTGCAATGGGTCTTTGAAGCGGCTCATCGCGCTTGCATTGTGTGTGTTAAAGATGTGGCAGTCCAGCGCGGTATCCGGCTCCCACATATAGCCCTCGCAGGCGCCAATATATCGCGTGTTGTGGCGCAGATGGTAGGCGCAGTCTAAGTTGGCCATGAAGCACGCATCAAAGAGAATTGCTTCGAAGGTGCGCCTGCCGAAGACAGCCGCCAGCTCGTGCGCTTGCAGCGACACACGGCTCTGCTCTAGCTCCACGTAGTCGCCCATGCCGTGTCCACCGTAAACAAAATAGCTTCGCCCCGGATCGTGCCAGCGATGCACAAAGGCTTCAAACATATCGTGTTGATACCCGCGCACCTTAGCGTAGTTCTTCAGGTGATACTTCTCTCCGTCGATACGCGCCTCGAAGCTACCACCATCGCTGTTGAAAGCGAGTAGCGCCATGTCCGTCACGCCTCTTATCTTTTTCATCTGCAGAAACTTCCAGAACGGCCACGCAGTAACATCGTTGATGGAGGCGCAGAGCACCAACAGCCGGTTGGGGGCCCGCTTGGGTGCCATGGCGATGTGTCTCCGCTAACCCTCTGCCGCACTCTGATCTCTGCGAAATTAAATTTTCAGTAAATACTGTTTTCTTTTTTCCACTGTTGCCTTCGTTGTGGGGGGACGTGCACTTCTCTGTGTAGAGCCTCAGCCAGCATACACGCGTGTGTGTCTACGAGCTCTATGGGCAGTGCGCAGCCCTTCTCTACGGCGTCGGTTCTGTTGGTTCTGTCAGCGGTACTCTGCCCAAATCTGCTTTACGGGTGCGATTCCAAGCGCACCACAGCGGGCACTTCAGCTTTATTTATTTATTTTTGTATGTCTGTGTGTGAAATTGATTTGAAACAACTGCCCGTCGTTCCCATCGTCGGCTATGCACGATCCGGGCGCATGCACAGTCTCACGCTTGCCTGTGCACCGCGTCGGCCTTGACTGCGACAAGACCACTTCTACGCAAAGCAAACAGAAGTAGCGAAGGGGCCAAGGAAGCAAAAGGTAGTGATGACAAGACTAAAGGGAGCTTTCAAGCCCGCAGCGCCCTCCTTCACAGACGGCGCCAATTGGGTAACTGGGCACCCCGCCTGCTGCCAACGACGGATGGAGATGGCCGTTCAAAGGGGCACAGACCGAAAAATAAAATCAATAGAGAATTCTTTAAAACAAAGAAAACAAGAAGAGGAGTTTCACGGGCGGGGTACAGAGGTGTGCCGTGGAAATCATTGCTGTGAAGGGGGAGTGAGGGAGCCGTAAGCAGCGATACGCACACCCAAATGGCAGCAGCAGGTGGTGCAAGCAGGAATTAGAGTAACGGCACTCCGCGCGGACGGAGGCACCCTCCTCTCTTTGTATCCGCCGTCTGCTGCACTTGCGCTTCAGCAGACACGATAAAGAAAGAGAGACAAAGGGTGGTAAATACTAACAGTCAAAACAATGGCGAAGTAAATCGGAGAGCGTAAACCAAAAGAGAGAGCTAACAAATGAGCGACGGAGGGCGTGCACGCAGTCGGATTATGTGCAATTGAAGCTTTCAGTGCCGGCCGTCGTCTTCTGCTCTCGGCTTCTGGCAACGCTTTCGTTGAGGAGGAAGAGAGGGAGGGGGGCCAAAAGGGAAACGAGCTGTGAAAAACGTTTGTGTACAATGTGATAATGGAGAAGAGCAAGACGACAAGGCCACCAATCCTTAAAAAGAAAAGAAGGGATGCAGCAGCAATTCTAATCCACGCCGCTGCCGACTCGTGTGTTTACCGATGTCGCTTTGGCTGTTTCCTTGTGATTATTCAAGTACTCCTCGACGTCTGTGCGGGTGCTCCGCCTTCAACGCATGAATACAAAATATCGCTTCTCTCTTTTTTTAAAGTAAGGGCGCTCTGAAGAAAGCGAAGAGGTGAAGAAGAAGCCGCGGACCTTGTGGAAGCGCCCCAAAACGAAAAAAAAAAGATAATACATAGAGAAGAGAATGAGAGGGAAGGGGTGGAGGTGGCAAAGTACATAGCAGCAGCAGCGGCAACGGCAGCAAAACCCTCAGCGGGGACGCAGTGGTCGCACGCGGTGAAGCGCGCATCACTCCAAGCTGGCAAGGCAAGAGGCAGCATTAAGTAGGCTACAACACGGTAAGCGGGTACTGTCCTTCACGCAAGCGTCATCAACTGCTCTTGCTGCGATGATGGTAGCGTCGGCGGTGGCTGTACCGCTTCATGCGTTCTTCTTGGCTTCTCCGTGATGTGATCTAAACGAGGCAGAAGAGGTAAGCAGTATGCCCAACGTGATGGCAAGGAGAAGGGGGCGGGGGTGGGGGGGAGAGATTACTCTAGACGCACCACACATGAAAGAGACACATGCAGAAACCACAGTGTATGGATCGGAACTTCCTAAACATTGGATATCGAGAGAGTGTGTGTGTGTCTGTGTGTATGAGAGAGCACGGGAACAAGTCCATCGTGCGCACGCCGCAGAACTCATCAAAGAAAACAAAAAAAGCAACTCTAACTTAAAAGCAACTGAAACACGTCGGGAGTGGTGGCCGCGGAGAATGCCCTGAATGAAAGTACGGTGGCAGCGCCCATGTCGAGCCTCCACAGAGAAAGGTCTGCGGATAGTGAGGTGAAGCTGTCACGCCTTCCTTTGCTGCCGCACCCCCACCATCACCACCTACAGCCCCACTCAGTGAAAATACCGCTCCAGCTCCACCCCCGCGTCTTCGGAGGCCTGGTCACGCACGTTGCGGTAGTATACACGCCGCTCCATCTGCCGCAGCGACTGCCGCATCAAATCAAGCTCACTGTGCACTCCTTCCATCTCCAACCTGTGACGCTCCTCCACACGGCGGCGCTGACTAGCCTCCGCCTTCAGCCGCTGCTGCAGTTCTTCAATTTGCTCGTCCTTTTGGGCGATTGCCGCTGCATAGTCCCGCGTCTTCACGGCAGATGTGCGTCGGTACTCAGCCAACTCGCTGTGCAGTGATTGCACCTTCGGGTAGTACAGTCTCGATATCCGTTGCTCCGTTGCGTAGACCTCGTTGTGTTGTTGCCTCCGGTCCTTCTCCGCTAGCTCAAGTGCGTCCCGCAACGAGGACCGCAGCCACTCCACCTGCCCCCACACATCCCGCAGCTGCTTCTCTGTTTGATGACGGTAGTGCACGAGCTCCCGCAGACTCTCTTCATGCAGCGCCTCCAGATGCTGCACAGTGGCGGCATACCTCGCAATTTGCTCTTGAGCGCGACGGTGGCGTTCGTTGTCTTCGCGGGTGCGAGCGCCGCGCTCCTGCTCGTAGGAACCGCGCTGCTCTTCCAACTGCTGGCGAAGCATGTTGACCTCCTCCGTGAGTGCGAGGAGCTGCGCCGTGCTTGTTGCACTCGCCGTCACCGTGCAAGTGTTTGCCGTGGCTGCTGCCTCACGTGGAGACGGCGAGGGAGGGGAGGGGGGCGCATCTGGCAGGTCGAACTCGAACGGGAGCCTACAAATAGCCGCGAGCTCAGCGTCGTTTCCGATATCTTTCACAGATATCTGACGGCCGCCAGAGAGAGACTTTGGGGCCTGGCTGCACGATGCCTTGTGAATACTCAAGGAAGCGGGGAAGTCGCAAGGGGATGCACCCCCGTGTTTCGCAAGAGGCAGGCTCGCCGCTGGGACGTCGTCCGCAGAAGTGCCCCCTTGATTTAAAAGGGCACACTCTGCATCCTCGCCACATTCTAGAAACGCACTCCCGTCCTCCTGAGCCAGCCAGCCGGCCCGTGACCTGCTACCCGCACTCGTCGCTGCAGCCGCCGAGCTCGCACTTTTCTTCAAGTGATGATAGAAGGCGCGAAGCCGTTTGCCCCGCGCACTGCACAGCTCCACCACCTTCCCCAGCTGTTCCTTTAGCTCCGCCTGCTGCGTGTGCAGCACAGTAGCCTCGTGCAGCAGCCGCGTGGAGCGTTCCTGCTCTTCCTGGACTTGCAGAGTTAAGTCGGAACGCTCATTCCGCAGCTCTTGGATTTCTGCCTCGCTCTGCAACGCCCCCTTCACGAGCTCGGCGTGATACGACTCCCGCTGCGTCTGCAACGCGTCTATCTTGTTGTTGATTTGCTGCACGTCGGTGCTGTGTTGACTAATAAGCTCCATGAGCGCCTGTACGTAGGCCGCGCTCGCTACTGCAGAGACCTCCGCTTGGGTGGGGTTGGAGTGCTGCAGTGCGTGGCGCAGGTGCGCCTCACGCTGCTGCTGGGCATTGGGAAGGCTGACAGTGGTAGCGGTGGCAGTGGTTCCTTCGAGTGTCGTGCTCACTGGAGCGGAGGTGGAGGTCAGAAACGAGGCACCTTCATAGTGCTTGCGACTCATTCTATGGGGAAAGGGGTAGTCGCAACGCACGTCGCGGAGACGTCTTCAAAAAAAAAAAAAATCGAGAACCCGAGAAGTAAAGCGCAGAAGCGGGCTACGGCTTCTGTAGTTGCTGCTCTCAATAGCCGAAAGCACTTGTCGTGCACCAATCGAGGGGTACAGGGTAGTCAGCCGATATATACGCAAAGGGCTACATGAAACTTCACAATTTAGATGCTGTCTACACTGGCGCAGTACAACAGACTATGGAGGGAGCGGGCGAAGGTAAGATGAGAACGCGAGAGCTCGCAACGGCATCTGATCACCATCTACGAAGGATGAGCGATACTCACGCAACTGCTCAGTAGGTGGGGTGTGCAAGGTGGCAAAGCAATCACTAAAATCTCTTCTTGGCTAACGATGCGCCCACCGCGCACTCGTCGAACGAGAAGATGCGAAGCCGGCACCCGTTGTATTCACCAGAACAGGTTATCCAATGAAAGTGCCAAAGCGTCTTGCAGTGGCATTAAGTGGTGGTGTTAGTGGTCGTGCATGTGGATCAAAGCTCTTGTTGTGCTACTGCTTAAGCGCAGTTGTGATCAACGTTACTTTAAAGTTGGATGCGGAACGCTACAAAAGTGCGATGCCCTTTCTTTTATTTTCGTTCAGCGCTGAGCAGGCACTGCAGCTCCCCCCCCCCCGCACAGCGCAGGCACGTGCCCAACGCGCATCCAGCAGCCAAAAGAGAGAGAGAGACGACTCGCCGCACCGCGCCTTCCCTGCTTCAACAAACGTCCACATCAAACTTTTATTATTCGTCCTTCCCTCGAGGAGGCGTGTCTCTGGCTACCGCTGAACACTGCAATGCCGACACAAGCACACACAGCATGCATCAGCACCGCTGCCACTTCACATATATATTCGTATTTCAAGAAGTCCGGCAATTAAGAAAGAAGCTTGGCAGTTTCACTTCGAACTTCTCAAAAAGACATTTATTTCTTTTGTTGTTGAAGAGCGCTTGGGGTGTTCTGATGTCGGTCAGACGGACGAGGCGACTGCCGCCGTCCACGCAGACGCAGAGGTCGACAGCAGCGAGAAGATTGCATCCGCCTCTGTTAGCTCACCGCCCCTGCCCTCATCCGGACGCACAGCTGGAGTGGATTGCGGGCTGCACCAACTCTTGAAAGTTTTCAAAGGCAGGTAGGCAGGAGTCCGTGCCCAATGCCCGGTGCGGGCGTGGCGGCTTCGCACTCGGTTGCATCAGCCCTGATGTCCGCATCGGTACAACGGGAGAAGACGATGAAGGCAGCCGGGGTGTAGTGGTGTGGGCAGCAGAAGCTGCAGCTGAAACCGCAGGTCCATGTGTCATTCACCCATGTGTTTCCTTCAATGACAAGGCAACAGCTGATGCGTACCTCCCACGTGATTCATACCTCCATCGCCGTTCGCCCTTTCATCATTGGCATCGTCGCCTGTTGAAAATCGTGTTGAGGTATTTGTTGCACGCTGCTTGGCGATGGCAGACAGAGGATACCTTATCCGAGACGAAGTGGCCTTTGGGCCGCCGTCTGCGCGTTCTTCGCTGCGACGAGGGCGCCCGCATCCTCGGCGCACACCAACTCGTACCATGCGTTCGGCGCGTCCACGACAACATCAGGAAGGTATCGTGGGGCTGTCGGCGCAGATGCTGAGAACAACGGGGGCTTCCCATTGACGGGCGTGCCTGAGGTCGCGCGTAGTGCGGCGGTGACTGTTGCCTGGGCGGCTTCGGGCAGCGACATATTCATGGTGAACGCACCGCCTTGCTAAACTGGAAGCGGGCCGAGAAGCCACGTTTCGACCTGTTGTGTCTGCTCCAGTATAAACAGTGCAGCGCGTGCAGGAGAAGAGCGCCTTCGAACAGTCGGCAGCGCTGCACACCCCTGCATCCCCCGAGGCTGTCATGTCCATGCCGCTCCGACCCTGCGGCTGCGATGGAGGCGAAGGTGCACCCAGATCCCGCCACCCGCTCATCCCAAGCAGTTTGATAAATGGCACATGCTGGCATTTGCTCACGACTCCCCGCCCCGCCCACCTACCCTGACCGCTGCTTCGCACTGACTGCGGATGGCGGCATAGTAAAGTTAGGCAACTCGAGTGCCCCCACCTCCACTGTAAGCGCCATAGAGTTCCCCCAGACTTCCCAGAGCAAGTTGCTGACGCTAGCCTGAAGCTCTGGAGCATCCTTGCTCAACGACTGCTGCAGGCGAGGTCCACCGTAGCCCACCCACCCCCACGGCTTCCCCTGCCTGCTGTTGTAGCGGTGGTGGGGGACGCCGCAGGTCACATGCACGATGAAAACATTCAATATACGATAGGCGCCACATAGAGCCGATCCGGTGGTGATGGTGCGCCAGACAGAGGGCGAGTAATGAGTGGGCAGAGTCCCTCGTCGAGGGATGTTGGTACATGGCATGGCGAGGCTGGCGATGAAGGGATGGATGCCATTCGACACAATAAGCGGGGATCGTCGGTCGCAGGGAAGGCGGTGGCTGCTTGGGCAGCGTGGGCGAGAGCGAAGGCGCGATGATTGCCGAGCACGTTGTTGCTGGGGCCGGGACGCGCAGCATTGCAAGACGAGCGTGCCTGCCCCCCACCACAATCGCCGTACAAGTCGTAGCACAACCCGTCACTGCTGCTGCTGTCTAGTGCAGCCGCATTTGTGAATGAGAGAATCAAAGAAGATGCGTGTGCGTGCTCCGTCGTTTAAGCACAGCAAGGGTCGAAGGAGAGACTGAAAGGCAAAGCGGTGGTTGCGTTGTCGCTGGCACCGACGCTTATGTCGCCCATCGCCTCGAGGAGGTCTGCCACACCACTAGTCTTCCTCGGCAGCGCCCGCATCTCTGACTCTCCAGTCTCATGCAAATACGTCTCACTGCGCAGCCTCGTACTGCCTTTGAGAAGCACGTTGAGCTCCTTTCAGTCGCAGGAGCGGAGCTTTGAGCAGCGCGCCGGATGCGAGGGGGCTGCCCCACAGCGCGGAGACGATTCGGTGAAACCGCGAGGACGGTGTCGGCGTCAGGGGTGCGCGCACGCAAGGTGGTGCCTACCTGCGCTGCCGTGGTATTCACCGCAATGACCGTGCTGCGCCAATCCCCATCGCATCTGTTCGAACTCGTCGCAGACGCAGAGAAGGGCGATTCAAAGCTTCGGCTGCCCACCGCTGGCTACCTTCTTGTGTCCTGCGGCACCCGCTCCGCACACGCAGCGTCGGTGTAAAAACAGGGCAGAAATGCAGCCAGCACGCCCTGCTGCAGCACGAGCGAGGGACGATCGTAGCGAACAGGCGCGTACACGGCGACCGCGTCTGCGGCCAACGACCGCGAGCCCTCAGTGGTCGTCACGCCAACCGACGCAACTACAGCGCTTCGCATTGCACGGGTGATTTACGCACCCCTCACGCTCGCTGAGCTTCTTATCGCCTGATTATCGTGCGGCAGCTGCTGCCTTTCCGGTAGTGGAACCGATACGGACTCCCTCAGATGCCTAGAGGTAGGGCGGACAGCGGCGGCAGCGTTTGGCCACGAGTAGCGGAAGGTGCACGCACAAGCCATCAGCGAAGAAGAGGACACGCCTCCTCCCCCACAAAAAAAAAACGCCTCGGTGGAGCTCAATGCAATCAAGCCGTAGCCCGACACATGAGTCAAACAAAGACTGAGACCAATGGCTGCCAATAGCGCAGCTGTTTTGCTCACGCCGCGTTCGGTCAGCACATCGCAGCTAGCCGCTTTTCGAAGTCAAGTTCTTCTTTCCTTCATATAATGATAAATATATTGCGTCGAAGCGACCCAAACGGCGGTCGCGTCTGTCTCCTTGTGGCTTGCGGATGATCTGTCAAGTACCAAAAAAAAAACAAAGAAAAGAAAATCGAAGGTCGCATGGCCAGCACAGACGGCAACGCCACAAACACGCACGAGTCAATGGCATCTGCATGAAGAGCCAAAAGGCCACAACACCGACAGCGCCAACGAGAAACAGAGGGAAAATGAAAAATGTAAATAAATAAAAACAGAAAGAGAGCAGCACCGTCTCTATTCGTGTGCACCAGCGGCCTCCAGCAGTGCCACAATGCGCTTGAAGTTTCGCTTACGCGCCAAGAACAGCGGCGTCTTCTGATCCTTGTCTACCTGATTAACATCCACGCCAGCCTCAATTAAAATCTTCACGATTTCAACGTGCTCGCGATCGTCGCCGCCGAGCTCGATCGCCTCCAGGAGCCCCGTCCAGTGATAGTTGTTATAGTGGTTCACGTCCAAGCCCTTCGACACTAGCAGGCGCACCATCGAAACGTGTCCGCGCTCGCACGCCGGGATAAGTGCTGACCCGCCAAATCGGTTTACTACAGAGTAGTCCGGCACGCTCGTCTTCATACGGCGACTCGCCTGCCCGCCGTACTTCATCGTACGCTCTGCATTGTGGAAGAGGTGCTGCATAATCTCCAGTCGGCCCTCCGCCCCGGCGAGCAGGAAAGGAGAGTCGTGAAGATCGTCCAGGAGGTTCACATCCGCTCCGGCATCCAGAAGCAGCTTTGCCCCGTCGATGTAGTTATCCCATACACACACGTGCAGGGGGGTGCGGTGGTACATCGCAGGGTCCTGCGAGACAGCGTTGACGTTGTGGTGCGACGCCAACAGCTCTTTCATGAGGCCTAAGTCGCGGTCCGCGATGGCCGTGAAGTAGCTCTTCTCAGCGGTGTCAGGCATAATGCCAGCGGAACAGCGTCAGACAACGAAATACGATGAAACGCACTGCAGCAACGGCAATGAAAACAACAAAAATAATTAAAAGAAAAAAGAAAGAGAAGACGTCGATGGAAGCAGCAGGCAAAGGAAGTAAAAGAAAAGGTAAACAGAAGGGCCGAAAGCGATATTAGTCTGTACCGAACTGCGCGTATGCGTGACCCTCGCAGCTTCCGCAGGCAACAACCAGCGAAGAAATAATATATAGATATATGTATATATGTGGACGTGTATCACGTGAGGCACGTTGAGCGCTCGGCGAATGAACTTTTCGCGTTAGACAACGCATGTAGTAGCCGCCACGGATGCAACGCCGGGGACAGAACATAAGGAGGGGAGGTGAACGCAGGGAAATACAGAGAGGCGGAGCAGAAGGAGCATCACACGAAGGACATCGAGAGGGGCAGCCCTCTGCTTCTGAAAGCGACACAACGCGCCTTCAAATGGCGGCGGTTCCACCTCAGCCGCTCTTCGGGTTC
Organism: Leptomonas seymouri; assembly: GCA_001299535.1. Lineage (NCBI taxonomy): Eukaryota > Euglenozoa > Kinetoplastea > Trypanosomatida > Trypanosomatidae > Leptomonas > Leptomonas seymouri. Next base: position 21,421 of record LJSK01000353.1, read on the forward strand.
ATGGGGATCAAATCAGCAGACATCACCATCTGCGCATCCGCCGATTAGGTGCTGCCTCTGTAGTGGTCACTCTCACTTGCCGTTTTTTTTTTTTTTCGTTGCATCGGTGCTTCGCATCGCCCGTGCGTCGCTGGACATCGTACGATGTGTCCAACGTTCTGCCCATCACAGCAAAGCGTGGCGCCTTCGTGAAGTTCGCGTCCATGGAAAGCTGAAATGCACGCGCGCGTGCGCCGATGTAGAGGGCATAACGTTCAAAGCTTTAAGCGGGCGTACGGAGACGTGGCGTCCTCTGCAACACACGACGATGACTGTTATTTTAGGAGGAGGGGGGAGGAGAGCGTTGAACGACACCCAATACACGCAAAACAAAACAAAAAGAAATAAGGGATAGGCTGCTGTGGAAAGAGATCTGGCGGTCCACGTACGGCCACCACCACAAGACACAGCCACGACAGCGAGGAAAAGCGAGATGAAGGTGCTGACCACAACACAGGCTCTATCGAACGAAGCAACAGTAGAAATCCAAATCCAAGAGGGAGGAACGACGATCGCAGTAGCGCGCCATACCCAAAAATAAATAAATACACACGAACCAAATCAGGTGGGGCACAACAACACAAACGAAAGACAGCATGAGCGTGTCGCGTGGGAACCAAAAACCAGCCTGCGTCATGAAACACAAACACTCCGCCCCACCACCACCAGAACGCCTCCGGCACTGCGCGACGCCAGTGCCCACAGCTCCTCCACATTCTGCGTCGCGCTGCACAAGGAGCGTGCACGTGAGAACAGGTGAACACAAAATAATAATAAAGCAAAGCAATCGTTGAATAGCAACATGCACGTCGCATCCTGCCCATCACCCTTCACATACACGGACGTCCGCAATCGCTTCCACAACACACGCAGCGGAAGCCGTCTCACCATTCGCCTTGATGCGGCGGCGCTCCGCCAGCACCTTTCGAGAGAACCGCACGTAGCTGCTGTGCACATAGACGTTCGACATCATCGCAGTGATGTTCAGGCCC
>LJSK01000354.1:11744-21947 GCA_001299535.1 Leptomonas seymouri
GGGGGGGGGGGGGGGGGCGCTTGCATTGCAAAATACGCCACTGGATGCCAGTGGGACTTATAGAGTCCTCGACTGGCCCACGGGCTGTGAGCGACACACCGCCCTGTTCTTCGCTTTGATTGCGCTTCATTCCAAGTGCGGAGGTATTCATGTACATAGAAGCACAAAGGGAAGGTTTCAAAAGCTAAGAGACGAAGAAGAAAACAGCACCATCACCTCTAGGGAATCTGCGTGATGCTGCACACACCTATGCGTTCTCCGCAGCTTGCGGCTCCGACTCTTCAGCACCAGCTAGCGCTTGCATGTTAGCGGCGTACATCCTCTCTAGCAGCTGCAGGCGCCACTCAGAGGCGACAGGAGCCGGCGACGCCTTTTCATTGTCGCCCTGCTGCCCACTGCTACCTTCCACTGGTTGCTCCGCAGTGGGGCGGTCGCCAGCTGGTGCAATTATGGCTGCCGTCCGCTTCACCAGCAGACGCACGCTTTCTTCTTGCGCGGTACGGAGGCGGTCCTCCACCAGGACATACGGCGGCGGCATCGCGTTGGCAAGCATCACAACTTGCTCTCGCGCGGCGGTGGGGATATCCTTCACGGATTTGCCTTCCCGGAGGCAAAGCAGCTGAAGATTCAGGCATGAGGCGGACGGGAAGGTCATTGACGGCACTCGGTCGGCTCTCTGGTCAGCGGTGTCCTCACTGGGGCCTGCTGTGGCTGCCGGCTCTGGGGACGCTAAACGTGCGAGTTCACCTTCATATTTCGAGAGAAGGGCGCGCTTCAGCTGTTTCAGCTCTTCTGGAGACGTAGTCATGATGGAGCAAAGCAACAGGCTCGCAGCAGATGCAATGGTACTACTAATAGTAGTAAAATGAGAAAGAGAAATGTGCTGGGAGTGAGGGGTGCAGGGTTCTCCTATACAGGGCGTGCTTTGGCAGCAGCTGTCAGTCTTTGCAAGCAACAGAAGGTAGCAGCATTAGATTAAAAAAAGAGAGGCATAGACCACAGCAGAGAAGGGGGAGGGGGGTGGCGCCAAATGCGAAGACCAAGACAAAAGCAACGGTGGGGGGGGGGAACGCAAGAGGCATCTACCCATAGCAAAAGACGAGGAGGCCGCCTTTCCACCGCGTGGGGCCGATGATCGGCGTGGAAGTGCGCCCCGTCCACTTCTTTTCGCTTTTTTTTTCTTCTTTGTTTCAGTGGGACCACTGATACCCCCTCCCGCATCCAAAAAAAAAAAGCAATGCGTGCCGCCTTCTTGCTGTGCACTGTTGCCCCGGGTGCCTGCGCAGAGCGCTGGCTGGGCCGGGGACCAGCAACCAACGGCAGTGTTTGCGTCTCACCCTAAGCACCAAACTTATCTTCGCTACGGCACACTCCCACCGCATATCCCGTCGCTCAGCGAGCCGCTGCTGCTACTGCTGCTGCTGCTGGGGTGTGACGGCGGGTAGACGTCCACGCTGTGGCTTGGGGAGGTAAGCTGTAACGAAAGGTTGGTTGCGTCCACGCCAAGGCGCTCCGCCAGGGGAATCAGCGCAGCGGCAATGGCGTCTACAGTGTGCTGGAGCACCGGCAGAGCCGCGGTGCTCTCTTCGTGCTGCTCGAGTATTTCCAGCGTTTCGACGGTATTCGCCTGCAGTCGCTGTAGGGCCTGCTGAAAGTGCTGCAGCTGGCGCAGTAAGTAGCTGAAGACGTCTTCGAGGTTCTTTATGGCACCGCCGTCAGCAGCGACCACCGCGGACGAGGAAGAGGGGGAGGAGAATGCAGAGGTCGCAACGTCGTTCGCCTCGGAGCCGCTTACTGCTAAGGCGAAGCGGGTGACGACGTCTTGCAGCTGTTGACCGAAGGCGCCGAGGGTTTCCGCGGTGACAGTAATGGAGTCATTTGTCTGTTCTTCTAGCTGCGACAGACGTCCAGCAAGCTCCACCACGTAGGAGTGCAGCTCAGTCACGGATGGTACGGTGGAGGAGATCGCTGTTATGGCCAGTGCCTCCGGAGTGGACGGCGCGACGTTGACCGCAGAGGGGGGATCGTAGCTCTTCTCTTTCATTGCTTGTGCCATCGCACGCACATCCTCTCGCAGCTGCCTCTTCCCCTCCTCATCCCTCTCTCGCTGCTGCTCTATGGCCGAGACTTTTTCCATCAGATCCGCTACAATCGCCTGCGTCGACGTCATGTCTTCACGCACCGCACTCAGCTGCGCTTCTGCGTGCGTCTCCAAATCCGCCCGCAGCTGTTGCAGCTTCTTCCGCCGGCTTTGCTCGTCCTCCGCTACTGACGCTGCGTTCTCCTCCGTCCACTCTTCGAGACTGGCTTGCAGTTTCTTGTGACGCTCTTCCACGTTGCGTAGCTTCAGTTGCAGCGGATCGAGAGCCGCCACCTGGTTCTCCTGCACCACCTCTAGCACGTCCTGCACGTACTTCTGCAGCGTCGGCAGCTGTTGCCGCTGCGCCGCCTGGAGCGCGGTGCACTGATCGGTGAGTTGCTCAATGTACTGTGGTAGGGGCTCCGTTGCATGCATGATGCCCTTTACCTCCTCCGACAGCCGCTGCGTCTGCTTCTCTAACGCGGCGTGGTGCTTCTGCAGAGTGTCGTGCGTCTGCTGCAACGTCTGAAGTGCCGTCTGCATTTCTGCGCGCACCACAGCGACATCCTGCGCTGACGCGCTCGCCACGTTCTCTGTGGCTGGGTGTGCTACACTGCGCTCCGCTTCCGCGTTGGTTCGCATGGCTGCTATCTCCTGCTGTGTCTCTTGCAGAGTTTCCCGCAGCTCGTTGAGGGAGTGGGCGTGCCGCACCACCTGTGTCTGCACGTCTTTGAGAGTGCGAGCAGCACTTGGAGGAAGTTCGAGGCAGTCTCGCAGCTGCGAGGCAAGATGCTGCATGCTCTCCGGATCAGAGGCGAGACTTGTTGCCAAACGGAGAGGGGAGGTGGCCGACGCAAGTTCGTCACGCACGCGACCCAGCTGCCCCTCTGCTGACGCGGATAACCGATTGCACGACAAAGACACTACACGAACCTTTTCGGACAGTGTGCGCTCCATCTCGCTCAACCGCAGCTGCTGTTCCTCAGCGTCCCGCTGTGCCCGCGCTTGCAGCTCTTCGAAACGGCCTTGAAGAGGCGCGAAGGCGTCTGTGAGGGCTGTCGGCGCAGCCGCAGCCGCTTTCTCTGTTGCCATCACCCGCTGATCCACGTTTTGCAGCTGAGGATAAAGTTGGCGCACCTGCTGCTGGAGCTCGTGGAATGCCTCTGCAGTTACTGGTACTGCTGTCGTAACGGCAGTAGGTACGCTCCTCTCTTCGGTGAGGGTGGCCGACACTGACTGCCCTGTTGGTTCGCTACGCGTCGTAGCTGCCGCCGGGGCTGGGAGAGGCGTCAATGAATTCGATGCCAGCAGCTGCAACTGTTGTTGGAGACGCTGTACTTGGTCGAGCACGAGCTGCTGCTGCTCCTCCGTGTTGCGGCGCTGTACACCCTGCTGGCCACGAAGCTCCTCGTACAGCTCCTTCTGGTGAGAGAGGCGCTGCTCCAGCATACTGCGGGTATTCTGCATGTGCTCCTCAAAGAATTGCTTTGTGTCTGCCAGCTGCTGTGCCCACACCGCATTCGACCGCGTCTTATCCTCGTCGAGTGCGTGCAGCCGGCGTTGTATGCCTTCTACGTCCTGTTGCACCCGTGACAGAGGGAGGGCACAGCTCTGCTGAAGGACCGCCTGAAGAGCGTCGTGTTTCGCCTTCATGTTTTCGATACTGTGCGGCAATGCCGATTCCATGGATGCCACCGCCGATTCTACTCGGTGCAGCCTCTCTTCAGCCGTTTCGCCAGCAAAGCGGGCCCGCTGGGCTAACTCATGCTGCTCCCCCACCGACTGCTGCAGCTGCCGCAGCTGAGCCTCCCACTGATGTTGCCGATCCTTCTGAGAGACCAACAGGCGCTCCTCCAGCGTCTGCAGCTTGGTGTCGCACATTTCCATGAGCTCCGCCTTGCACTGCCTAAGGGCATCTGTGGTGCCGGCCTGCACTGCAGCGGCCTCCACGCGTACCTGCCGCAGCTCCTGCATGCCGCTGTTCCACTGTTGATCTTGCCGGTCCGCCTCGTCGCGGAATTCGCGGGTGCTGGCCTCCACAGCGGCAAGGCGGAGACCCGCCTGGCGCCTCCACACCTCAGCATTCTCTTGCTGCTCCCGTGCGCCTTCTTGAAGCTTTTGCAAAGTGTCTTGTAGAGGTAGGAGCTGCGTGCGCAAGATGGAGTGCACCTGTTCACGCAGGGCAGCCCCACTTCCACTGCCGCTTTGCTGCTGCTCTTCCAAACGCTCCATCACACCGCGCAGGTCTTGCGCACTCGCCTTGCCTTGGAGTTGTGCTTGCATTTGCTTATGCTCCTGCGCGTGACGCTCCAGGTGGGTCTCGGTCTCCTGCCGAAGCTGGCGCAGCTGACCTCGCAGAGTGTGCAGCTCATCCTCCACAACGCGCTCCAGCTCGATAAGCCGTTCTTGTCTTGCGGGCGCGGCGGAGGTAGCGACACTGGAAGAATCTCTTGCCGCATCAGCAGACAAGGGCCCGGAGAGAGCGCCGCGCTGCCACTCGAACAGCGGTGCATTTATTTTTTGCATCTGGGCGGAGAGGCGACGCTCTACCTCCGCGCATTGCTGCTGTGCCTGCTGGGCGGCGGTCTCACTTGCTGACGCGACACGCAGCGCTCGCTGCACCTCTGTTTGTACGCTTGACTGCAGGGCAGAGAGCCGCAGTTTTAGAAGCTCCTCGGTGCTGTCACGGGCCGCTTCGCGTGCCAGGGTGCGCACTTGCGCCATGTCCGATCCCACCTCAGCTTTGACCATTTCTCGCAGCACTGTGGCGCTGCGGGTCTGCCTTTCCTCGGCCACTTGCTGCAGACGGGCGAAGCCGCCCTCAAGGGCGTCGATACGAGCTATTAAAGAAGCGGGGGCCCCTGAGGCGGCGGTGGTGGCGTCTGGGCCGAGCCCAAAGCCGCTGTTAGCGACCGAAGACGCTAACAGAGCGGAGCGCGAGGTGTGCTGCGGCTGCGGGCCCAGCTCCATGAAGGATGTGTGAGACGCTCGACTGTTTAGCACCGACGCCCCTCCCTCCCCCATGCGCTGAGATGTGAACGTAGAGTCCGGCGCAAGGCTCAGCTTTCCTTCGAGAGCACGAACGGACTTGCGCAACGAGGCGTTCTCGCTTTGAAGCTGTGTGAACATGCTGCGTAGTTCCGCCAGCTCTGCAGTGGTGCGGTACGCCAGATCACGTATGCTGTCCGCCCGCTTCGCCTTCTCCAGCTCCAGTTCCAACATGGCTCCGCGCAACTGAGCATTCACCAGCTGTAGCGGTGCGGTCGGGTCATCGTCACGGCGGCCGTTGGCCGTGCTCATCACGGATGGCTGGGATGCTTGTGCACTTCGGTGTACAGACGGAGATGAACTTGGTGCACCGGCCCCTCCAGTACTGGCTGCTCCATCGTTGACAACGCCATCACAGGTGGTGCGGTAACGGCGGTGCTGCGGTAAAGGCGGTGGGATGCTCAAATCCATTCCATCAATCGAGTCGAAGCCTTTGCTGCTGCGATGAGGCGTGGCGAGGCCGAGGTAGTCATCCACCTTGTGCTTCGCCCGCTCGTAGCTCCTGCGCCGCTCCTGCAGGTTTTCTAAGGTGGCCTCGGTGCTTCGCAGCGTGCGGTCAATGGAGGACTGCCACGCGGCGTCCATGACAGCGGTTAAAACACAGGCACACAAAGCGTTCTATGCGGGCGGAGAGTAGCTGAAACGCCGTGGAGGCTGAAGTGTCGTTGTTGCCCACGGAGTTTGCCGTGGCAGAGGAAAAACAAATGGAGCGATCTATGCTGGGAGGTGTGTATGTGTGTGCGTGTGTGGGGGTAGGCAAATGGGTTACGTGATGTGCTCCGTGTACACTTCTTATTTACGTTTGCCTCTACTACTCTTTGCTTTCGAGGTGCTCCTTGATGCGTTGGTGCTTGCTGTGCTTATGTTAAGTGTGCTGAGATGACGAGTGGAGATGACGAGCGTTTGAACCACCTCTTCGAAAGTGGCAGTGAGGAGAGCGGGAAAGACAGTCGGATGAAGACAAAGCGCAGACCTTTATGGGTAGATGTCTTTGGTCGTTCAAGAGACTTCGAGAGGATGCGCTGCTGCTCTTGAAGGGAGCCATCGCGCTTTGAGCAGCGTTTGTTGGCGTTAGCAGTTGTGTCTTTGGGGATAGCAGAGACCCTTGGTAGCAGAAAAGAAAACAACAACAAACATATAATGATATACGACTCACCGCATCTATCAGCACCATGCATCATCCCTCACAATAGGAAGAGATCTGCTTCGCTGTCCGCTGCGTCAGATGTGTTTTCATCGACTTCGCCGCTGCGTACTCGCGGAAAGGCTGCATCGGCGTCAGCTGGATACCTTTCGCCACTCATAGGATCGTTGAGGAGAAACGCCTGTGTAGAGGTGGCTGTGCTGCCGCCAGTCAAGCGAACACCGCGCACGGTCATCAGTCGCTGCATATTCCCGGCCTTCCCCTCGTCATTCTCGCTGTCTTGCCGCGGAGGGTGCGAAGGTGTGCGAGATTCAGCCTTTTGTGGTGAACGGGGGAGGGGGCGGCTCATTGCATCTGCGCGGCTGTCGTCGCCGCACTGTCCTCGCGGGCGCTTGTGCGGTGACGTCAGCGTTTTCCTTTCTACCAGCGTCTCACGGATGCGCCGCACTTCCTCGCGAAGTCCTTGCAGCTCGAATGTGAGTTGCTGTTGCGTCTGTGCGAGCTGTTTCCAGCACGCCAGCTGCCGTTCCTGCATTGAAAGCTGAAGCTGAAGCCACTCCCCCGTGGGCTGTACTGTGGAGGAGGTGAATTGATCAACCGGGTGTCTTCTTGTCGTGGCCCTTGCCTGAACAACGGCCTTCTCACAGGGCTGTGCAGCAGAGCACGTGGCGAATTGTGATGGCACACCGGGGTAGGCAAGCTGTTGTTCTGCTCCCTGTGTCTGATACGTGTGTGCTTGGGTTGGGTTATCTAGTTGTGACTGGCGCAGTTCCAGTGGGGGCACGTAGGCACGGGCGTAGCGTGCCTTCTGTTGAGCGATCGTCATCGCCGGATTGCTGGCCACTGTCTGTGCGACCGCAGTTGCGCATGCGGGCTTCGCCGTACATGTGCTATACACATCTCTTTGAGAGTAGGGTGGACGTGCTGTGGACTGCGTGTACGAGAGCGGCACCGCTGTGCAAGGCACACTTGCATGTTGAGTCCACGCATCCCCTGCACTGGGCCTTGCCGACTTGTAGAGCATCGGTGCGCAGGGCGATCAAAGAAAAAGAAAAAGTGGGAGACGGCGGGAACAACGAAGCACGCCCATGCGACGCTGCGCTACAGGCCGTGCAGCCTGTGTCTGGTCAAATCCCTTCTCCAAGCAGCGCCTCTTTACAAACAGCGACACACACGCAGATTTCGCGGCCATGCGCAGACGCTTTAGGAGGTCTGTCACAGGGTGAAGGCAGATGAGGGGGGCAGCGTGGTGCAGAGCGGGTGAGAGTTACGGACATCTTTCAAGTTCGAAGCATCTATGCACGAGGGCAAAGCGATAGGCTTACTTTCCCTTTTTGAAATGTTGCAACACCACGTGACTTCAACAACGGAAAAGAAAAAGACGAAGCAGTGGCCGACGAGCATCGAGTTTCGGTGGGCAGAGGCCCAAGTCTGGAACCTCTTGGAATGCAGCAGTCCGTGCCCATGTGCCTTTGCTCATTTTGCTTTGCAGCGGATATACGTATATATATAGTTTTCTTTTTGGCTCCTCGCGCGTGTTAGTGAGGTCTCCGCGGACTCATGCGGAATGGAAAACAAAAGGCGTGTGCGGCGTGAAGAAGAGCTCCACGGGGCGGTGGAGCAGTGAGGAAAGCAAGAAGCAAGACGGCTGCCCCCCCTCCCCCACATGGCAGCAGACAGAATCAAGAAGCCGCGCAACATCGCTAATCGAAATCGGGAGGGGGGGGGGAGGGGAGAAGAAGAAGAAAAGCAAAAAGAAAAAGTGGTCGTGGAAGCCCCAACAACCCACACACACGAAAGGCGAAAACAGCGCAAGTTGAAGAAGGCGTGGCGACCGATAATAACAATGGCAATAACAATAATAAACACCTGTGCGTACGTGCGTGTGCGCGCCTTCAACAGAGGGAGCAGTAACGCCAATGACAAGCAGTGCCCCCTTCACGTGCCTGCCCACGGGAAGCACGATGTTGCAAAGGCAATGCAGATGGAAGAGCACCAAGTAATAAGAAACCCATCGTCATGCAGCGCAAGCGCATCGCCGCTCTAACAGAAGACAGGAGGCCATCTGTAGAGTGAAAGAAGAGAGACGGTATGAAGACACAAAGATAACAGCCGAAGGGGGGAGGGTGAGCTGCCGGCTTTACATCCCTTCCCATGCCATAGCCGTCTCTCTCGTCGGTTACACGCTTCCCCCTATTACTTTCGTATCTCTTCTTCGCGGCCGCCTCTAGGTGCCTCTCCTTCGCCAAGCGCGCGATTCGAAATGACAGAGAGGGACGTAATAATAATATGGTAGAGCGGGAGGAGCTCGGCTGTGCCCATCGCTGAGCAGCTGCGCAAAAACTTTTGCCCTTGTCTCGCCTTGCGACCTGGCCCGTGTACTTGCCCGCTAATGACCCTCCACGTGGGAGGGAAACGTCAGCCAGCCCTTGCACTCACTCTCGTGATCGCGAATGTAGTAGCGCCCGCGGTTTACCTCCAGCGGAAAGACGGCACTGTACGCGTGGTGGCCCCAGTTGTGGAAGTAGCGATTCTGATCTGCCACGTACACCAGGCCGCGCTCGAGGTCCACCTTCGTAATGACGCCGATGTGGCCCCACGGGCTGCCCCAGCTCATTGGGTAGACAATCAAGCTATTCGGCACCGGGGGCAAGCTGGAGCCTTGCTTCACAAAAACGGCTGGCACCTTCTCCCACGCCTCTGCGTCCTTGCGAGGGCCGAGGATCTCCACCGCAGGCGCTGTCGTCGTAGCAGAGGCCGCCTTCGTCTCACCCGGCGACGGGGAGGCAAGGGCAGCGGCGCGTTTGACAGTGGCGGGGGTGCTGGGGCTCATGCACGCATTTCCAGCCCCTCTTTCATTTCGCCTGGATTGCCGATGTGGGTCTATCGGATCCTCCTTTAGGCGGTAGACGTGCTTGCAGCTGGCGAAGCAATAGGCGCAGTTGCGCTCAGGCAGCAGCAGCCGCTGTGTCGTCCAGAGCCAACGGCGCGCAAACTCCACACACTGCCATCGGTAGCCCATGAACACACCATCGACGTAGCTCTTGGAGTTTGTCCAGGTATTGCTGGTGCCGTTGCTGAAGGCTGGGACGCCGTGCGATGTGTACCCGCACACGCTATGAAGGTCAACAAGGCTCATGCGTGCACGCACTGTGTGAGCCGCCACCTGCTCCATGCCAGCGCCTTTGTTAACGCAGGAGAAGTTTGTGTTACTGCTGTGGGAACTCGTAGCTGTGCCGGCCCGAAAAGCGGAAGGCGGCGACGAGGGCAAATGTGTGGGGAAGGAGCTGTTCGACGTTTGAGCCGTTTTTTCTTCTTGTTATGCTTGATGCCCTTGTTGACTTCGTATCCCGACGGTGGCCCCAGATGCGGCAGAGCTTCGCGTGCATATTCAACCACATTTATTTGTGTCAGTGATGAGAAGCCGAAGAACACGATGAGCGGGCAGAAGAAAAGGTAAAGATAAGAGAGCAGTAGAGAGCAGAGAGGAACTGATGTCTCGCAGTTTGCATGGAGGCACACGTTGTGCATCTACAAGAGGATGCAATTCAAACTCCCCGAACCGATGGGCGGCTAAAGAAGATAAAGCGAAACTCAGTGGGAAATGCGAGCCGCAACTTGCAGTCAACACCTACAGGCGCACATGTAAGGGAAAAGAAAGAGGGCTTCAGCAGCGAACCACGCTTGATTTCAAATATGACTCTTCAAGTTCGCAGCGCACGTACCCCCACCTGCTCGCTGAAAGCACAGACACGCTCACTTAAAACTGGAGGAATAAAATGTAGGCGACCACAAAACGAAGAGAAGAAACGCATCCCACTGGGAGGGATCTCAACATGAGAGAGGGGAGTGAGGTGCTTCGCATTCACCATGTGCACTGCATAATCGTGCGTATACCTGCCTGCCTGCCTGTGTGTGTGTGCGTGGGGGG
>LJSK01000355.1:0-15114 GCA_001299535.1 Leptomonas seymouri
TCACCGCTGTTCCCTCCCCCCCTTACCCCGCCTCCCCCGGCTCTCTCCTCTTCATGGCTGCAGACTTTTGTTTTAGGTTTTCGTAATTGTTTTCATCATTGAGTGTATTTGAATCTGCTATTTTTGTCTTTTTCGTTGTTGTTATGTATCTGCTCTTGGTTTTTTGATCTCAACAGTTGCTCTGGTCCGGTCGTTGCATTGTGGCTTGTGTGGTGTACTTCTGGTTATACTGGGCTGTTCTCTGTGTTGTTGGTACGTCTGTCGTCTCTGCTGTCAGCGCTGATTGTGTCTTTACAGGCGAAAGGCGCTGTACATTAGTTTCCATGAAGGCGTACTCTAGAATGCTGGAGCCGCTGGACCTCGGTTTCGTCAAGTTGCGTAACCGAGTGGTTATGGGCAGCATGCACACAGGTTTGGAGTCTCCCGGGCACGCCGTTGATCCAGCGCAGAGCACCAGCAAAAACCCTTATTCCCGTCTCGCCCGTTTCTACCGCGAGCGTGCGAAGGGAAAGGTAGGACTCATTGTTACCGGCGGTTTCTCGCCCAGCGAAGAGGGTCAGCTGTACCCTACTGAGCGTCCCCTACGTGCGAGCATGGTTGACGAGTTGCGGTGCGTGCCCGACGCGGTGCATGAGGAGGGCGGCCTCATTCTAATGCAGATGCTGCACCCTGGGCGATACGCGAACGGTGATGGCTGTGTGGCACCGTCCCCTATTATGAGTCCCATTTCCCCGAAAAAGCAAATTCCTGTAGAAATGAGCGTGCCACTGATCCAGCGCACGGTGGAGGACTTTGCGCGTCTTGCTCGCAACGCGCAGCTGGCGGGCTTCGACGGAGTGGAAATTATGGGCTCGGAGGGTTATCTGCTGAACCAGTTCATTGCTCGCCACACAAATCGTCGGGAGGACGACTACGGCGGCTGCTTTGAGAACCGAATTCGCTTCCCATTGGAGGTACTGCGAGCGGTGCGCTCCGTTTCTGGGTCGAACTTCATCATCGTCTTTCGCGTCTCTCTGCTGGATCTTGTCCCCGACGGGTCGACGCAGGCAGAGGTTTTTGAGCTGGCCAAGCGCGTTGCCAAAGAAGGCGCCAACATCATCAACAGTGGTATTGGCTGGCACGAGGCACGTATCCCCACCATCGCCACGTCGGTGCCACGGGCAGGCTACGTCTGGGCCACGCGTGCCGTACGCACGCACCTGCGCAGTCACGGAATAGACATTCCGGTGGTAGCGGCTAACCGTATGAACCACCCGGACATTTTGGAGCAGGTGCTGGAGGAGGGTGATGCGGATCTGGTCGCCATGGCTCGCCCATTTCTCAGCGATGCCTTCTTTGTAGAGAAGGCCATGTCCAATATGAGCGAGCGCATTAACGTGTGCATTGGCTGCAATGAAGCGTGCCTGGATAATATCTTTTCGGGGAAGATTGCGTCGTGCATGCTGAATCCGGTGGCAGCTCACGAAGAAGAGCGTGCCGCCGTGCCAGTGAAGACGCCAAAGAGGATTGCTGTGGTTGGCGGTGGTCCAGCCGGTGCGTCGGCGGCCATCACACTCGCTGATCGCGGCCACCAGGTTACTCTCTACGAAGCACAAGCCACCCTTGGTGGGCAGTTCAACCTCGCAAAGCGCATCCCGGGAAAAGAAGAATTTCAGAGTAGCATTGACTATTGGACCAACTCTTTGCTGGTGCACCCTGCCGTCACGTTGAAGCTCAATACGAAGGTCACCCCGGCCGATGTCGCAGCTGGGGGCTTCGAGGAGGTGATTGTAGCGACGGGCTGCGAACCGCACGAGAAGTCAGAGGCGATTCTGCCCGGCATGGAGAAGCATCCGAACGTGTACAACTACGTTGAGGCACTGATGCATCCGGAGAAGGTAGGGCGCCGAGTCGCGATCATGGGCGCTGGCGGTATTGGCTTTGACATGGCAGAGTTTCTGACCTCGCCGCACAGTACCTCCGCGGAAACCGTCCTGGCGGCGCAGCTGAAAAAATTTGAAAAACAGAGTACCTCTGAGTTTAAGGAAAAGTGGGGCATCTTCCAGACCTCCGGCGCGCAGGGGGAACCGGAGCAGACGCCTGCTGGTGGCCTTACTCGGTCATCAATTCGACCTCCAATCCGGGAGGTGACGATGCTGCAGCGCAGTCGCGGCGGGGTCGGCGCGCATCTCGGCACCACCACCGGGTGGATTCACCGCCTTGAGATTCGCATGAACAAGGTGAAGACAGTGGCGGGCGTGACGTACAAGAGCTTCGATGGGAAAACGCTTGTTTACACGGACAGCAATGGCGAGGAACACGCGCTAGAGATAGACTCGGTGGTGCTCTGCACCGGGCAGCGCTCTAACAAAGAATTCGAAATCGCTGCGTCGGCGGGCTCCACACCGGTGTTGTCGAAGCTGCATACAGTCGGTGGCTGCAACTTTACAAGGAAGCTTGACGCGAAGCTCGCCATTCTACAATCGCATGGGGTGGCCATCCGCCTTTAGAACAAATACACGCATTCAACGGGAAGGGCTAAGCTTTTCGTTTGCCTCTCCTCTTCTTCTCTCTTCCCATATGCTTTTTTATCGCATTAGTACATGAAACCATTTGAGCTGCTTCGACGTGCGCAGGCACGGGCGTGCGCCGATGGACAGCTGCGTTTCTTCTGAAAACGGCGACAGGCGACATTCACTGCATCAATTCAACTCTGCGGATTGCATTTTTTCTGTTTTTTTTTTGCTTCTTTTATTTTTGTGGGTGGCGGGTAGGGGTGCCTGCAAACGTAAGAGCGGCCACCCGACGGACATCAAACGCACCCTGCTTCTTCTTTCCTTCACATCAGCTAACGACTTGTATTACGCCCTTAGTACGCTTGTTTTGAAAACGTTGCTTTCTTCGGGGTGCATCTCTAGGCAGCACCTCGAAAGTTTTTTTTTCTTTTTCTTCATTTCCCCCTTCTCCCTGAGTGATGATATCGTGTGCCAACGAAAGGCAGCTTGCCTCGCTTTGATCTCCTCTGCTGCAAAGGTAAATTGCACTGAGCGTTGGACCTCCGCAACTGCCGGCCCTTAGCGTGACAAAGATGAATTCGCTAACTACGTTGCATTATTGTTGTTACGACCTTATGTGCTTATGCGGGGCACCTCGAGAGCACGATGAAGGGGACGCATTGAGGGAACAACGTAGTGTAAATGGGCACTGCTAGCTGCGTCGGTTAGCAGGGTGGAGAACACGTTGGATGTATCTGCCCGGAAGTGTTATGTCGTTTTGCTTATGCATCCCTTCTTCTCTCGTACCTCTGCTGTTGATTCTCTGCTTCCGCTATCGAAAGTACAAGGAAAAGCGTCATCAGCCTTTTCGTTCTTAGTGTAGCCACCGCGGCACTTGATGAAGTGGAATGCACGCGGGGCTATTTCACCGGCCCACCAACAGGCAGACACTGCAGTCTCCACCGAACCGCACCAACACCGATTACGTTACAAGTTTTAAACATATATTTTCTGTGTGCTTTTAGTGCTGAGAATGCTGCATTGTACTCGGCGCTTTCTCTTCCACATCCCTCGAACACCCGTTGGTGCCGCTGAGGCACGACGTGTTGCACGGGGTGCGCCGCCCTCCTCCCTGTTCCAACGAAAGGGAGCCAGCCTCCGAAACGGAGCGCGGGATAGCGCCGCAGAAATGCCCTCAGCACACACCGGAGTCGTCGCCTCTGCGCACCGCTCCGCCACCTCTCGGCATCATCGCTCTCAGCCTGGTCGCACGCTGCGGCCAGGAGAGCCGCTGCCGCCACCTCACGAGAGCATCAATGCACAGACGCTCGAGCCGGATCAGACAATCAGCGAGGGCTTCACCTCTCAACGCCAAGCCTATCGCCGGCAAAGGGTGGAGAGGGAACGCGGCGATGGATCATGTGTGCGAACTGGCGTTGCCGGGTCGTACTTCACGCCGCTTCCCCGCAAGTACGGCTTTTACGATGGCCTCGACGCGCACGCGCTCGACACGCCGCAGCCCTCTCGTGAGGAGCGTCGAGCGCAACTGCAAGCTTCTCTCGAGTCTCAAGCCGCCTCCGTTGTGGAGTTTACGGGTGGCGGGGAGTCTGACATCGAGATGAATGGCCTGCCCGCGGAGCAGTACCATGGTCAGGCTGGGTGGACGACGATCCCCAAGGATTCAGCTCTGTACAACACGATGTACGGTGCAGGCGATCTCGAGTCACGGCAGCGGACCAACTCGTGGGGTGTGGCGACGCGAAACTGTCGAAGTGGTGCTCCCATCGGTGACCTTCTTGGAGAGTCCGGGGTTGCCCCCACATCGCACAGCGCACGACACGGTGACGCTAGTGGAGAGACAGGAGCAACACAGGAGGCGCTGGACGATCGCCGCCGCCGCCGCCGCCAGCACGACGAAAGCTTCTACTCTACTGCCCTGGAAGGTGAGCTACTCGCCCCCATGCAGGAGAGCGTGGGCCAGCCCCGTAGCACCTATGCCCTGCGCAAGATGTTTATCGATGGACTTGTTGGCTATCAGGGCATGATTTCGCGTGCGGAGGAGGCGGCGATGGGTGAGGAGCTGCTGCATTTGCTGCAGAGCTCGCGTGCCGCGTACATTGCTGAAGAGGCGCGGTACTGCGTCAACATCTATGAGAAGGAACTCGGCATACCCGGCAAGGACACGCTGGCCTTTGCGCTTAACAGCTGTCCTACGCTGCAGCGTGTTCTCTACCGCTTCTTCTTTCTCGGCCTCATTCCTTCGGTTCCGAATGTGTGCCAAGTGAGCGAGATGGTTGGCAACTTCAGCGGCTACCCTGTGCACCGCCACCCTCGCTCCATCGGGTCCTACGTTGGTCTCTTGAACCTTGTCTCTACCAGCGTTTTGTATCTGCAGCACAAGGACGCCCCGTGGTACCCGCGACTGCACCTTACTCCACGGAGCCTATTTGTGGTGACGGAGCCATGCTTGAGTGAGTACGCGATGGGCTATAAGCAGACCCAGCAGCCCTTTCATGCCTTCGAGTACGCGACGCGTGTGTCGAAGGACTATCGCATCGAGGTGCTTTTCGCGACCGTGGAAACGGCTCAGACAAGAACGCTGTCGGAGGCGGTGCAGCTCACTGAATATGCGACAGTGAGGATGCAGGAGGATACAAAGGAAGATGGTAGGATGAATGCACTTCGAAGTCGCTCTTCTTCACTCGTGGACAGCGGCAACACGGTGCCCAACTCTGGAATGGCCGACGCTGCGTCCGACTCGGAGGCGCTGACATCAGCTTCTCTGCAAAAGAATACGGATGTGTGGCTGCAACAGCTCCGCGCCAAGCTCCACACCTCCAGGGAGGGCAATAGTCGGGAAAAGCCAATCGACGGCCACGCACTGCGGCGTCAACTGCTGGCGCAGCACGTGGTGGGCTCGCAGCCTCGCGGTGAAGGGAGAGATGGCTGGGCAAGAAATGCTGATGCTCGTTGTCATGGCACGACTGATAAGGACTCGCATGTGCCGCCTTCCTCGTCTACAGAGACAAAGGCTCCCTCCTCTGCGCAGCGTCGGCTGGCGGCGCTTAAGACGCGCTTCGAGTTTGCGCAAGCACTCAAAGCTTCGAAGCAGCAGGTGGAAGTGTCGAACAGCGGGCCGCGGCTGCTGCGTGGACACTCCCCGAAGGACCGTCACATGGGGATCAAGTAAGAGAGAGGGTAGATGCACCGGTTGCAGGGATCACTGGAGTTGCTTCGTGTGTACTCGGGGTGGAGTTGCCTCCAGCCTGTCCCGCTCCTTCGCCCTCTTCTCGCCTTTTAAAAATGATCCCCCGCAAGCTTTCTTCTCACATTTTGCTGCGCTCCGGTGATGCGTGGTGAAGCGCCCAGCGCGCCTCTTACAAACGGCACGAACCTAAGGCAGGCGGATGCAGGGTCTTCAGCCGGTTTGCTGTCACGGGACTTGAAAGGGGGCAGTGGCCTGCCCATAACTTACTTTTTATATTTCCCTGACAGTTTGCTTCGTTCACGATCTCTTTAATCGACTCTGCCCACGAAGACCGCTGAAGTTGAAGGGAGAGGGGGGGGTGTCGGCTCAATGCTTCACCCTTTTACCGCTGTAGGATAAACGGACGCACGCTGTGTTTGCGTGCTATCTCCTTCTACCTAACTTCTCCCTCTCTCGCCTACGTCTTCTGTTGTCATTTTCATTATACATATTGCTTGGCTTCTTTCAGCAGCATCTGCTGTCGCCAGCAGCTCTGACGTTGAGCGCTCTGGCCAGAAGCATTAGTCCTGTGCATGAGGCGCTGGATCCTGCTTTAGTGATTTCAAAGATACCCGGAGGTGACCCGTACAACATATGCACTCAACAGGCAGCACATTCCGATTGCTTCAAAGGTGGCCTCAGGCTGTCGGATCCACAAGTCGAATGACACAGTGGACGGCAGCCGCTACACGCCACGTTTCTAGTGTATCACGGGCATGCGCAACGCCGCATTCACACGACTTTATCTCCGTCCAGCATGCATTGCAGGCGGCAAAGTGCTCTATCAAGGGTGGTGCGAGCAGCGGTGCTGCAGGGCTGACGTTCACACTGCCGCCGATGTGCATCTGGGGTTCCTCGCTCCACTCCCATCCTTACAGCAACGACTGTGGCCAGGGGCACACGGGCCGCTATTCTGGTTTGTCAGCGAGCTGCCGCTACGCAAGTATTTGGTCCCCCATTGAGGCTTATCTTGCGGAGCTCAACAACTCTACGTTGCAACATGCGCACTTGGTATCGCCCGCAACCTCTACGGCGCAGCAGCCGGTCTTCGTCTCGCTGCGTCTGTTTCCAGACCTCAGTGTCGCACAGCTACCCACCACCTTCTTGCAAATGCCCCGATCAGCGCAGGGGGGAGCGGCCGTCGCAGGCGCGTCTCGCTCTCAATTTCTCCGGCGACATCGCCGACCAGCCGCACCGCACGAGCAGCCTTTGGAGGCCATCCTTGCAATGGAGGAGCCGTGGGGCAGCGGGGCTGACCCACAGCAAACCTTCAGCCACGCTCTAAACGGCTTGCGTGAGATTGGGCAGCGCCTGCTCCCACAGGTGCCCCTCATCCTGCAGCTGCCCACGCGGCTCCTCGTGTCTCAGCAGTTCCTCGAGGATCTCGTTACTTTGCTCGTGCAGAGTGGGTGGCGCAGCGTGTCGTTTGAGTTGCCCTCAACGCACCAGCTATACAGCCCTTTTCAAGCGCATTCTTCTGATAGCAACGGCAACGGTGTAAGTAGTAGTAGCCGATGCAGTTGGAGCAGAGCAGGCAGAAAGACTGAAGGGAACGCACAGGTGCTCTCCTCACAAGAAGATGACGGTGCAATTGATGCGGCGTGGTGCCGCCTGCCTCTCCTCTGCACTCCGTGGCCAGCGCTCTGTCGGCACGCCGCCCTCGGCCCTTCCCTGCGCCAACTGCGCCGGCGCGATGTCGTTCCCTTCCACATCCTCTTCTCGTGGGCCTTGACGGAGGCTAAGCTGTTTGATAGCTTGGAGCAGTCGATGGTGGTGGATGTAACCGCCCCAATGCCTGGTGCGGAGCTCGCGCAGGCTACGCGGCAGAGTCCCAGCAGCGTCGGCGTCCCTGCGGAGGAGGCGCGTCGGGCGTTCCATAACCAAAAGCCGGTACCCGCACCGAGCAGCAACAGAGGCGGAGAGGAGGAAGAGGGTGACCGTAACTCCCGTATTTCCGATTTAACTGCCCAGCAGCATAGTGTGTACATGAGCGAGAACCCAACGACAAGCCGAGGTGCAGGCGTGGTCTTGTCAGGTGATGTGATGGACGCTGTGCGACAGCATCAGAGCCAAGAGTCTAGCGTAACCCGCCGACGCAGCTGTGCCATCTCTTCGTCCTCCGCAGCAGACTTAAGCCACACCGACGCGGCATGGCGACGCGCGAAAACGGCGTCCCCCACGAACCCAACATCGAAGATCCAACCGGCACCACCGCAATCCTCAGTGACGGAGCCAGAGGATGCAGCGGCATGGATCCTCGACACCCCACCGGATCATCTGCGTGCTCTCATTGAAAATTCGATTGCAAAGAGCGACGCACCCGATTCACCTGCTGCGCTCGCACCACGCCAGCTTCTCCTGCAAAAAGTTGGGCAGTTCATGCAGCACACACTCCAGCATGATGCTGTAGAGAGCACCCGCCCAGTAAGCGATGAGCCCTGTACAACCACATTAGGACGGAGCACGGACGAGGATGCGTTGGCGAAGGAGGCAGCGGAGTTGGAGGAGCTGATGCGGCAGGCCGACAACGGTGCAGCCGCCAGCGCCAGTGTAGAGCACATGATGGTGGAGGTGCAGCGGTACATGCGCGAACAGGCACAGCGAGATAGAGCAACAGTAGCGTCCCGCGTTTATCATTCTTCCGGCTCGCAGGGCACCGTCCAACAACAGGTTTCAGATGAAGATGCGCAGACAGTTCCTTTCCCTTCAGCGCACAACGTGTGGTGCCAGTGCGGCGGATACTGGGCATGCATGCGTGCCCTCCTCTCTGACCTTACACGCGCCACGCTTGTGTGGACTTTACCCACGTACAACGCGGCGGCCATACAGGCGTGGGTAGAGGCGTACACTGCGGCAATGCCTGCAGAGGGGAAGGTGAAGAACGCGACGGCGCCCGCCGCAGTACCCCTCCCTCCCGTCGTGCCTGTGTGGATGCCTCTTCAGCCCGCAATGCACACAGAAGTGGAGCGACTGCTGCGTGAGGGACACCACTTTCCACAGCCGCCACTGAGCACCTCTTCCGCTCAAGAAGAGTGCTGCACCTGGCTTCCCAAGAAACTTAACGCGGAACTGCAGGCCGCACTGGCACAGCTACCTGCTGATGTTAAAGCGCATCAGCGCCGTCGCCTTCTGCACGGCTACCGCCTACTTCGCAACGAGGGTGCGCAGGGCGCTCGGCGATGCGGCTGCGAAATCGACCCTGTTGCCGCCTCCACGACGAAGGCAGCAGATCCTTCCAATGTAGCCAATGCCGAATCTTCCCTTGAAGATGGCGCGGGTGAGTCAGCACACCGCAGCACGGAGGAAAATGCCACGTCTGGCGAGGTGCGTGTTCGTCTTCGAGGAGGGGTGCAACCATTTTACGTGCTGCCACCGTCGCAAGTGGCGAAGATGGAGGAGGCGGAGGAGCAGCGGACGGCAACGGCGGCAGCCATAAGCTCGGCAGAGTCCACTGCGGGAGAAGCTGGCGTGGCGCCTTTGACCAGTGCGCGGGAGGTGGATGATGCGTTTCAGACGAAAGTGGCGACGTATTACCGTGACACTGGCGTTGCCCAGCAGCAGCAGCAGCCGTCGTCGCTCTACGTGCCCACACCTGGGCTGGGTGCCCCCTCCCTCCACCGCTCATGGCGAGCGATTCCCTAGCGCGCGCTCTAGGCGTCTCCTCGGCAGTGAAGGAGAAAGGATAGCGAAGTCGTTTTGCGGAACGAAGCGGGCGAATGCCAGCACACAGGGGGCTCCTCTTTTTCTACCCGCAGGCGCCACCGCGTATCGCCTATTCACATGGCACGATGCTAAAAGCAAAAAAAAAGGAGGCGGATGGCAGCCACCCTGGAAGAAGTAGGGTGCCAGTGCTTCGCACTTACACCAGTGTCAGATACACTTACTTCCAAACAGTGTCCCGCAGGCATATCTGCGAAGGGTCGCGAAGAGATCGCTTCTCCACGAAAAATGGAACTTTACCCTTGTGCTTTCCGTCATCTGCTGTGCAGTAGTTGTGTTTTCTCAGCGTACTACCTCGCACGACGGGGCAACGACGCTCTCGTCCTCCCATTCTTCGCACTGGCGACACAACTTACCTTGCTCTTCCAAGTACCTGTGTTCCCACCTTGGCCATCTCACCGCATACGCTCAAAGGTGCGCAGACCAAATCCCATCACGTATTGCAACAGAAAGGAGGGCACGCACAGCAATTTACCTCTGCGTCATTTGAATATGCTGCGCGTGGGTGTGGTGCTGCGCGTAGCACCCGTCAATGCAAATGTGACACACGTGTTGCCGCCCCAACCACCGAAGGTTGTGGTCCTGACAATGATTCCCAACGGTGGTGCCGTGGCGGAGGCGTTGCGCATCTTAGGCTTCAACCCCTACCTCTTTGAAGACTCGATACGCAAAGGGCGCATACTGACGCATCCGCAGGAGTGGATGTCCGTGCTGCGACACGAGAAGCCCTTCAGTTTTGATATCTTGAGAATCCCTCAAGCGTCTCATGGGGCAGGGGGGCCAGCACCGCGGCGAAGCGCAAACGCGCATCTGCCTCCGCCACGCGACTATGACTCGCTAGTGGGTCCGCCGGCGACGATCGCCTTTGAGGCTATTTTGAAGGTGTGCCCGCGCAGTACTCGCGTTATTTTGGTGGAGGAGACCGACAAACTCGCCTGGGAGAAGGACATGGATCAGTGGCTGCGGCCCCTCGCCGCGCGCTGCGAGAAGAGCACACGTTGGTGGCAGGACTCCCGCCTGCATACGATGCTGCTTGACATGGTCGACCTGCGTCGTGCGCTCATCAACCCGGACGATCCGCGGAAAAGCCGCCGCGCGCGGGCCCCGGCACTCTCCTCCGCGGCGGTGGCGGCTCAAAACGTGCCGTTGGCGCAGCAGCAGGCCACGCTGCGGCTGGCGGGGGCGCTGGACCTGTTTGAGCAGCACGTGAAGGAGGTGGTGCCGTCCGAGCGTCTGCTGGTGTACCGCGTGCAGGATGGCTGGCAGCCCCTGTGCGACTTTCTGCAGGTGCCGGTCCCCACCCCGCCACCCCCCTCTTCCTCACGCGCGGCGGAGTCTGACGCTGCCTGCGCGCCGAGGACGCCAATTCCCTTTCCCCGTCATTCCAACGGCAGTGATGTGCTCTCGTTTGTAGATCAAGGGATGCGAAAGGCAAACACAATTGCGCTGCTCATTGTTCTATCCGCTGCGGCGCTGGGATTGTTGCTGCTGAGCTCATTCCGCGACGAGTTGCGCGACTTCTACGGCGAGTACCACAACCACGTCCGTCGCGACTTTGAGCCCTACTTGGAGGAGGAGGAAAGACTGCGGGAGAGCGGCGAGGAGTCGCGGCTGACGACGCACAAGGTCCTGTTCCTGGCGAAGAAATCAACGCAGCAGTTTGGCGAGGCGTACGAGAAGGAGGGCGGCGCCGCGAAGTCGATGTCGGGGATGCTGCGCCGTTTCACTGGAACACCGACAACGGAGCCAAAGACGACGGCGGCGACCACGGCAGAGCGTGCTGAGCAGCGGCAATGAATGGCGCACGCAGATGTTCGCGCTATGTGTGATGTCCTTCGATGTGGAGAGGCCTCACGCCCTTTGGCTCAAGTGCTTAGTTGGCGCACAAGCTGCACATCTGATGGCCGCCGTTAACGCAGCGGTGCGCATGCGCCGGTGTGTGCGTGTGTGTGTGTGTGTTTGGCTAAATACGTGAAAGGGGGCTTTAGTTTGTTTCATACGGTGCATCTCCGTCCTTCACAGTTAGTCCTACAGTAAACGACCACCACTGAGAACTTGCAGTAGGGCGGCGCTTCACATGACGAATTCTTCTTCTTGTCTCTCTCTCTATATACGTACATGTATACTACGCGACAAATTCGCTTCGTATGTGTGTGCATTGCACGGTTTCCTCAACTCTCAGCTGTCGACTAAGAGGACGTCAGTGCATGCTGTGCTGCCTCCACTCTTTCCTTCGCTCGTCGCTCCGTCGTTTGGCTCCTCTCTTTTATTGCTGTGCGGGCAACGATCGGTGGCCTCGGCTTGCAGTTTGCAGTCCCCCCCCCGTCTCTTAGCGCTCCGTGCTGTGACCTTCACCAACCCACATTTGCCCATTTCCGCACCCCGCCTGTTGTACGTTTAGGCGGCTTCAGAGGTGTTCTTTACTGTCATAAGAGATCCAAGAAAAAAGAGAAGGTAGTGGACGCGTCGCTCGGAAATGGAGAATCCGTTCGCTGGGCTGCGGCCAGAGATGCGCAGCGAGCACGATGAGATCCGCAAAGGCATCTTCAGCAGGGCTCTGCGCAACATGCAATCAGCCCCACTAAACGAACGCCGGGAGTGGTGCAAGGCAATCCGAGCCACCTACACCGCGGCGCAAGCAGCAAAGCAGAAACGTGCTGCCGCAACAGCATCCTCTAGCGCTGCCTTCATACCGCCGCCATCGTCCTCGCTGTCCTCTTCGTCTGCCGTGGGGATGAAGCGCACCCACTCGGAAGCGGAGCTGAGTGCGTTGACATCTGCATCGTCCACAACAGCAGCACCGCCGCTTACGGTAGGCGCGACTAGCGAGCAAGCTCAGGGAGGGCCTTCACCTAAAGCTGCAGCAGGTGGGGATGCGGTGGAGGTCCAAGAAAGAGAAGCGGTGGAGGAAGGCGAGGCGGCCGTCAAGGAGTGCATTGCAGCGTATCTCCGCAGCCTCCTGGACCGTGTCGTGGGCGTGAGCTTGGAAAACCTGAACGTGCCTGCGCTACGAATTCTGTGCTCCATGGTGGGTATCAAAACTGAGGTGCGCAACAAGATCGCGCTGTACAGCACTCTCGCCTCCTTTTACTACACCGAGTGTGAGAAGTTAGGGAAGCGCGTTAGTCGAGACACCATCTTTGAGCGGCAGGTTGAGCAAGAGGCAGCGATGCTGAGACACGTCTCACAGGCCTCGCCATCATCTAGCAAGAAAAACGGAGACAAGAAGGCATCGGCACACGCGAGTGTAGCTGGTCAGGACCCCATCTCCCCTTCCATTGTGCGAAGCAGCAGCAGCGGCAGCGCCAACAAGCCATCACCAGCAGCGGTGGTTGTGTCGGTTACCTCAAAGCGCGCTGAAGATAGCACGACGGTAAAGGTGAAGAAGGCGGTGTCAAGTGCTACCACCGCAGCATCGACGTTGGCCAAGCCACGCCAATCAGCAAAGACGACGAAAGCCGACGAGGGGACAGATGTGCAGCATTACCTCAAATATGAAAGCATAGGCGAGGAGTTCGAGGACGAACCGGCGGAATCAAGTTCAGTAAATGCCTGCTACCAGAAGCAGAAGTACCACCATGACAACAATGCCTACCATGACGGGCAGGAAGGAGAGGTGGTTTACGAAAGCCGCGTCTTCTCTCGTCCTGGTGGCAGCACCGTGGTCTCGTCGGCGCACATGGCAAAGTACACCTCATCGACAGACGAGGGCGAGTGGTCAATGCCAATGCTGGAGCGGAAAGTTGCCTCGATTGTGCAGCTGCACGACCCGGTGACGTTGGCGATTGTCGTGCGAAAGCTGTCGCAGCTCGGCTACCACGATCCGAATGCCGAGGATCTTGTAGAGCGGATACTCCGGCGCTTTCACGATCGCCAGCTCATTTACTACGACAACGGTATTGCGTATCTGATGTAGACGCGGGCATGAAGAGCGCGTCAACATCCTTGACGGATCCGAAAGGCTTCTTTCTCTTTCATTCCGTTCGACGCGTTCGTGGCAGGCATAGACACAAGAAACTGCGTTTTCCTTGTAGGCTCCTCATCCCTGTGCGTGTCTGTGTGTCTGTGTGTCACTGCATCTTCTTTCACATAAATTTTGCTTTCTTTTCATTAATTAGATCTTTGAGATCCGTTCAATCGGCGACTTACCATTGCGAAGGACGGAGGGAGTGGCTTAATAGAAAACCCAGTAAAGATGAGACGTGGAAGGACACAAGCGGCAAATGAGCAGCAGCGGCACTCCTGTGTGTTTTAGTTGTTGCTGTGATCTTGCTGAACTAAGAAGATGTGTTGGGTGAGCAAAGGTAGACAGGTTGGCTTCGACTAAATATATATATATATATATATATAGAGAGAGAGAGAGAGAGAGAGAGAGAGAGAGAGGTACATATATATTTCCTTCACTCTTAACAGCCTCCTATCAGACTGAACGCACGCTGCTCTGTGAAGGACCGTGCCAACCTTGAGCTCCACTCGCTGGCGAGTGGCAGTTCGATAACCTAAGAATACGGGGAGAAGATTGAAGGCGGGCATGTTCGATGCTCGCGTTGTCCTCAGCAGAGGGTGCTGCTGGAGGATGGCATGAACGGTGCGTGGGAAGGCGTTCACCTCTGCAAATGTGCGACGACAGAAGCCTTGAATGCGATGCAACGAAGGTTCGATAGCTATCCTTGTAGCCTACCTCTTTTGCTTTTGTTTTTCTGCGCTTCAACATGTAGCTATCTATGCTAAGCTCAGAACGTTCCGCAATGAACTTCAACGTTACGAAGTACTGGGCACTGCAGTAGAGCATGATGCAGCCGTCATTCCCCTGAGGCAAGCACACCTTATGCATGGGCAACTGTCTTACCTCCTACCGCTTCTTCCTCACATTTTCTCCTGCCAAGCTCAGCGGTGCAGAAGCACACACACCGAAGCAAGACAAAAAAGACATCCACACACAAAACGTTTCTGAAGCTACACGACTCCTCGTCGCTCTCAATTATTATTATTATTGTTGGCATCTTGATCAGACGGACGCGAGGAAAACAATAATCACCACCACAGCGCCAAAAAGAGAAAAAGAATGACGGCAACCGAAATTCAAACTTAGACGCTGGCGTGCATACCTCTCTTCATGTACTCTGAGAAGCTTTTCCTCACCTTCTCTCTTTCCGTTGGACGAACCAGGATATATAAATACGGCACACGCTGACTGCATCTATTTCGAATAGCCTGGGCTGCGCTTCTTTTAACTTGACGCACGGCGAGCTCGTGGACAAGTGGCTAACACTGGCGGTCGCCACTTCCACCTTCATCGGATACATATGCAGCTTCTGCTGGGAGCGCATCTGGGGACCGCTATTGCTACTGCGCCGTGAAATGGCCATCAAAAACGAAATTGATCGGCTTGAAGCAGAAGCGGATGCCGCTTATTCCACTGCGGAGTAGAATTGGCGCAGCTGACGCCTGTGGCGCGCGCTGCAGCTCTGCCGGGAACTGCTACAGGAGCGTCAAAGACGCTACCGCTATCAGCTCTCGGCGGAAGCAATATTCTCCCTTCTTTCCTCATTATAGACTGTGAAGGGGAGCTTCAACACCCGTGAGCGGTCGGACGCCATGCCCAGTCCACGCCCACGTTTGACTGGTGAGGCGTGACCCACGCCCAGCTGCCTTGCGGCGCTCCCCCCCCCC
>LJSK01000356.1:0-13538 GCA_001299535.1 Leptomonas seymouri
GTTGGCGGCCATGTCTGGATACACGAAGCAAAAAAGAGCGTTCGCAAACTGCTGCAGTGGAGAAGTCCATGCACCAAAGATGCTCAACGGGAAAGGAAAAGAGAAAGGGAAAGGGTAAAGGTCGTGTGAGTGAAGCAGTGAAAATTGAAGAGGGTGGAAAGAGCACGTACAATTCGGATGTTGCTTTTTGCTGTGTGCGTGCCGCACGGATCCGAAATGGGGAAGATGTAAACACGGTAGTACGCTGCAGGTGCCATGGCGCCGTGTATATCAGCGGCAGATCGAATATGCGAAGGTGTCTTCACAAGGGCCAACTCATTTTTCGCGACGCTTTGGGGACCGTTAATGCTGGAAAAGAAAATCCTTGTTTAAGCTGGCATTCGTTACGGAGGATGCACTTCCGAGGCTCACGTAATACAGACACTATTCTCTCACCTGCTCGCTGCTGCGCCCTTTCCCCTCGAGATCCCCGTTGTAAAGGTGATTCGAATAACCAGTTTAAGGCGCAGCAGTTGCGGTGAAAGAAAGACTAGTCATGTGTGGATGTGTGTCGAACGCCCCCTGAGGGAAATGCTGTAGGCCAGAGCTTTTTCTTTTGGCCACGGCTTACTCCACTTCACCGGTGGTCATCCCCGCGCGTTACCGCAAATGAAAAAAGAAAAGAAAGAGAGGGACGCTTGATCCGTATGGATGTCCACAGCCAAGACGTTAAAATTATCCCATCGTGCAGTGTGTCACGACACTAGCACGGGCAATCTACTTCAGTTTACCGTGAACCGCTCTGCAAAGAAGACCATTAGCGATGTTTTCGAACTTCTCTTAGCTCACAGGGCAGTTTGGCATCTCCGCGATGCTGACCTTTTCGCAAGAAGCATGTAGAGCAGGCTCCTCCTTCCAGCAAAGAGCGCCCTCACTGTTCGTGCGGAGGTGGGAGAGCACCTCGCTCATCTTGTTGCCTGAGAGCGGCGCTGGCGGTTGGGCAGCAGCCACAGCAGCGTCGTACGTCGCGCCAAAGAGGACGCGATCACCAGGCTTCGCTCCTGCAGGCGGACGGATCAGCCGCACTTCATCCCCACTCTTAGCACACAGTACCATCCCCTGCGAAGTGACGCCCATCAGCTGCTTCGGTTTCATGTTGCACACCACCAGGCAGTATGTCCCCTCCAGGTCCTCCGGCTTGTAATACTCCACGAGGCCGCTGACAATAGTGCGCGTTTCATCACCGAGGAACATGTCCTCAATGTAGAGACGATCTGCGTCTGGGTGACGGCGCAGGTTCGAAAGTTGACCGACACGAACGTAGAGGCTGGTGGAGTCGAGCTCGGCTTTCTTTCCCTTTGTGCTGGGGCCCGCGGGGGCCTTCACATTCCCCGCAGCCACCGGAGAGGCGTTGGTGCCCTTCGCAGCAGCGGCCGCAGCTTTCGCCGCCTCCTTCTCCGCACGGCGGCGTAGGATCTCCTCCTCAGAGGGCTTGACATAGGCCACCTCGGCCTTACCACCAGTGGCAGCAGCACCGGCACATTTCCCTGGTTTGCTGTGAGCAGTCACCGCGGCAGAGCGAACTGGAGCGATATACGCGTCCTCATGTGCGTGGGCAGCCCAGGCCATTGTTGTCGGTAGCACCTCTGCGTGCAGCGGGTGGTTGAATGCGGCCGCATAGACGAGAAGGTCCGCGATTGTCGCACGCGGACTGCCGGTGAGGTGCTGTGCGGCCGCATTTGGCGTCGACGCAAGAATCTTCTCCAGATCTGCGTACACCGACTTGGCCACAGAGGCGGCGGCGTCCTTACTGGCACGCACCGCGTCGGCTTCCAAAATAGCCGCAGCACCTACCCATTGGTTCACCAGCGCCACCTGCTCCTCGTCATCGCTGCTGCCGAAGAAGGCCTTCTGCTCTGGAGTAAAGGCATGCATGCGCAGCGCCAGTAGCACCGACTGAAGGCCCTTGTAGGTCTTGCCATTCACCGTCACGCGGTGTGGGCCCTCTTCAGTTGCCTCCATGAAGGCGTCCGCCAGGCCCAGCACGTCCTTCATCGCGTGCAGGAGCGCCACGGAGAGAATGGAGGAGGAGTGAATTACGTACTGCATCTTTTGCCGCCAGAAAAGGAAAAGTTGGAAGAAGAGTAGAAGACTTCGAATCACGAGTTGGATAAAATAATAATAGAGAAACTAAAGAAGTGCCAGCAAACACAGCAAAAATGCGAGACAGAGAGAGGAATGGGGGGGAGGGAGGACGGTAAGGTGACGGTAGGCTGGTAACAGTAGGTATAGCAGAAATCGGTGGCAACCCAAAATCATTCACATAAAGTGCAAAACAGCATGCAAGCTTCCGCAGAGCCCGCCAGAACACTGTTGAAAACGAAACAGAGGGGGGGGGGTACTGATATCTGACTCTTAGTGTTGTGTATCCCACGTTAAACATTAGCAACTGTTGCATTATATGTCCGGTATCCTAGTTGAAGTTGTGTGAAAACAAGAACAAAAAAACTAAATTGGACCAACGTTTAGGCGGGAAGATCCTCACATTCAATCCCACGTCAATAAAACGTCGTCTATTGTAGACAAACACACACACACACACACACCGCAGAGAACCACGGGCCCACATCCACCGGTCGCCTCTGCTGTTGACGCTGCAGTCCACCACGTACGCTCTGGGGTAGCCATAACAGCCATGGGAATCGGCATTCCTTCATGGCATCCCCACAATCGTCGGCCCCATCCTCCACAGCTTTCTCGCTTTTATACGCAGCTGAGCTTGCGGCTCAATCGCTCGTTTACGACACACACACACACACACACACACCGCTCACGAGCAACCTTCTTGACCTACTTGTTTAATGCGACCAACAGCAGACTCGCCGTTGCGGCGGAAGTGTGATTCCTTGTACTCCGCGACGGAGCGGCGCAGCGATGGGATTTCATCATCTATAACGGCCTCCATCCTGCGGCACGCCCGGGCGGAGCAGATTGGCAGCCTAGGGATCCCGTTGGCGCCGTTGTCATGGTAGGTTGACACTACCCGCATGATCTCCGGCTTCACGATGCGGTACCAGCGCAGCTCCACGTCCTTTGTGCGCGTCTTGGATGTGAAAAGACGGCTTAGCACGTAATCCGATGACTGAAGGAGGCCCCGCTCAAACTCCTTCAAGTACGCCCGCGCCGCAACCAAGCCGACGCAACCGGCAACCGCCGACGCCATCACCAACAAGGAGGAACCGATAAGGCTGACAGAGGACAGAGACATAGTCATGGCAGGGCCGAATAGGCAGACGGTGGCGAGAGCCGAGAAGACTAGAAGCTCCCGCTGGCGGTAATCCTGACGCAAGAGCTTGGCGGCACGCATAGCTAGCAGAAGGCTTCGGGCGCTGTCCTCCGTCTCGGTGATCAAGTTGTCCATCCGGCGGATCGGTGCCGACATAATCTCATTCATGATCTCGTTGCGCTGCCGCGACAGCTCTGTGCCCGGCACGGTGCTGCTCGTGGCCGGCGCTGTCGTCGCTGTGGCCGCCCTCGCGGTTGCACCAAGCGGGGTGCACGTCGTGTAAACGCGCGGGACATCCTTCATCTTCATCACTTTGCTGAGATTCCAGCACAGAGTACCGTAGGCCCGGGCGAAATCCGTCACCTTTTCAAACGCATCAGCCTTGTTCATCACGAGCAGAAACTTGTGCTCGAAGCCAGCGAGCGACTTGGTGAGAACGTCCAGCGTTTCGCCGGTGGTACCAGGGTTCGCGGGGTCAAACATCAGCAAGATGACATCACTCTGCTGCGCAAACCATCGCGTCACACCAAGAAAGTCGTAGCCGCGGGTCTGGTCACTGCTGTACATCGAATCGCTCGCGTTGGGCGAAGACGCGCTCGGCTTGCTGCTGTGCAGCGGGGTATCGATCATGCCTGGCGTATCTATGAGCACCATGTCCATGGGCAGTTGTGAGGTCTCGGGCATCTTGCGCGTCTTCATTTTAAAGTGCGTCACAAAAGAGATACCGAACTGCTGCAGGGACTGGTACTGGTACTTGGGGTTGCTGACCATGCTCGGACCGTCCGTATCCATGTCAAAGGTATCTCGCTTGATCACGGTGAAACCGTCATCGGTGGGGGCAATGCCCGTTTCTTGAATCTCACGCCCTGACAGGTAGTTGATCAAGGTAGACTTTCCCGCGCTGTGGTTGCCCAGCATCATCACCATCGGCGTCGTGCTCTTCAATGGGTTGAGGAAAAGGTAGACCTTGTCGTAAGGGTCGAGGTACAGCCGGCGTAGCTCAATCAATTTAGATTCAAGGTCGCTTTGTGCCTCCACCCGGGAAGCAGAAGCATCGACGTCTATGAACTGCGAAGCAACACCAGCAGTCTCGGCTGATGACGGCTCCGCTGCTCTATCAGCTGGTGTCGAAGGCGATGAGGAAAGGGCCCTTGCATCGGAAGCCGAGCTTTCCTCCCTACGTGACGCCTTGGAAAGGGAAAAAAAAGGGCGGCGCTGCGTGCCGCAGAGTCGCATAACCTTGCCACCCCTACTGCCGCCAATCATCGCGACATCGTAATGCGCAGCGGAGCGGAACCCTGCATTCGCGGATTTGGGCAAAGGCGGTCCCAGGAGGAGCGCAGAACAGCAGCGCGCAACGGTGCAGCTGCTGCAAGTGGGCCGCAGAGGAAGCGCGAGAGAAGACGAGGTGCACCGTTGCAGCGCAGTACGTGGAGCAGTGGCGAGGCGACGATACATCGATAGGACCCCCTTTTTCCTTTGTGAAGTGCGTATCGAAAGAGGGCAGCTGAAATAGTCGCAGTTAGGATAACCAGCAGCGCAAGACCGAGAAAAAATTTAAATATCAGGCTCAATCTACGTGCCTACACAAAAAAAAGTATTGCAGGAATAAGAAGTGATTGTGCACCAGTAACGCTTCTTTGAGGTGGCCGTTGTTCACTCAAGAAGAAAAAATTATGAAACGCATGGACTATGAAAGGGAAGGTGCAGTGGCTCAATTGCTGAGTCGAACAGCAATAAAAAGTCCACGTTTTTTTTTTGTTGTTAGTCTGAGGACATGTTGAAGGGAGATCATAGACAACGAGGTTACAAGGTACAGACAAAAAGTGGGAGTACAACCGAACGAAGACAACGCCTAGAAGCGCACAGGGTGAAGCTGCACTATTGGCGTTACTGCTGCCGTATCTTCCTTCTTTTTGTGCCGTGACATGGCAACAATGGAGATGATACAATTGCCAATGAAAAAGTCCGCACAGCGTCAGAAGTGTCACCTCGTCTAAAGGAGAGGTACAGAGAGAGCGCGTTCACCCGTTTTGTTTGTTTTCTTCTCACCTCGACGCTTTTTCCCTTGAGATCGTTTTTGTTTTTGTTGAATAGATTGAAGGCAGACGCATGAGCGCACACGACAGAGCAAACAAGTACTGAAAACAAAAAACAGCGAGCCACCGATGCAAGCAAACAACGACAGAAAGCAGAATAGGAAACTCCGTCGTGTACGAAATATGCGTCATCGAACGTACTTATAGGAATACGATGATCATGCTCTGTTGTGAAGAAACAACACGATGTCATGAGATGGCGAGACAAGCGCTCGCGCAGCCAGTACCAACAGTGTAGCCCTAAAAAGTGTGCAGTCGCACCAACAGCCGCCGGGGCATTGATCTCTTGCATACAATAATCTAAAGAAGCAGCAATGAAAGGGGCATACAAAAACAATTAGGAAAATAGTGGACGCTTGAAGAAGAAAAGAAGAGGAGGCACTGAAGGAGTACGTCTGAATGATAATAGGAACATTAGCAGAAACAAGAATTGACAGAGGTGTAAAGCAAACACAAGAACAGCAATTGAAAGAAAATAAACGGCTCAAAATTGCTTCCGAAGCCGAAGAAGGAGGGGGGAAACAACAAAAGATTTCAGGAGAAGAACATAAAGACACCTTCGCACAGTCCATTGAACGAAAAAAGCAAATCACTTGTACTCGCAGACTCTTCCGTCATAGCGCTACGCAGGGCCAAAAGAGAAGGGAAGCAATTCAAGCACTTCTCCAGAGGCCCGTGTGCCCATCTGTAGAGAGAGAAACGGAAACACAGGAAGAAAAGAAAGAAAAAATTGAAAAAAAAAAAACGAAAAAAAAGGTGAAGTCGAAAACGATGCGAGTGCTTCTTGCCAGTGATAGATATTATAGCGAGCTACTCGAGTCAAAGAAGACAGCTATACGGCAGAAAAGGAGGGAAGTAAACGCAAATATGGCGATGCAGGACGCAAAAGTGCTGCCCAGGAGCTCGCAAGCAAAAAGCAAAAAAAAAATTCGTTTTACACTTGTGCAGAATACATATGTGTTGAAACAATTAGAAAAGGCGAATGATGCCCACGAAGCCTACGCGCTTCCATGTGTCTCAGCTGCTTTCTTAAAAGCTGCTAGCCTCACGTGATGAAAACGAAAACAGCCAAGAAGAAAAAAAGTGGTCAGAAGCCACCATGGATGTTGCGCCTTTTCCAAAAGCGAATTTGTTGATGCTGCCTATTTTTCCCAGTTGTTGCCACGCACGCTATAAAATACATTGCCAACAGCCAAAAACAACGACGAAGCGGATCAGGCTAGCTACAACAGTGAGCGCAAGAAACGGCGAAAGTAGAGACGTTACCCGCTCACAAAAATTGGATTTCAACAAAAAGCAACTATCCAGTGGAGAAGCAACAAGCCAATATATATAGATAGATATAGATATATATTGATTTGTAAAAAAAAAAGCCAGCTTTAGTATATACGCGTTAAAAACCAGCCTTTTTCTCTCCTTAAGGGTCTTAGAAGGTTTGGGCAAAGATGACAGAGAAACACAAAACGAGCAAAGGGAAGAGAGCTGCCGCCGTCAAAAGGCATCGCTCTTGTAGGCACTGAACTACGTGTTCGGCACAGCATCCAGAGGCGCTCTTTTCTTTTGTTGCCGTTATTGTCCAGAGCTGTGCTCGACTGAAAAAGGAAGGGCCCCGCTTTTCATGCACAGAGAAACAAAGACAAAAAGCAGTGGACCGGAAGCAACAGGATTGTTCCGTTGCCCTGTAAGTTCAAGGGAGCCGGACTGCTTGCTGTCGCCGAAGAAGTCGTGGAAACAGGGCGCGAAAGCTTCTATAAAGGACGTTCAGAACTTTTACCGAGCCTTCAACGTCCTTCCACCTGACGCTGACGCACATCCGTCACCCACAGCACTTTCTGTTCGTCAACGCAAACAACGACAATAAAGTGCTACACTCCTTAAAACCTAATGCCGCGTTAAAGAGGAAGGCGAAGTCTTCAGCGCACATACTAAATTCATTACAAGAAGAAAGCAATCGACTGTGATTAAAAACAAAACATCGAAATAGGAAGGAAAAACAACGGCGAAAGGATGCAAAAACTAAGTCATGCGACTATCAACGAAGAAAGCACTCGCTGTTTATCGCTAGCTATATATGTTCTTATTATTATCCTTATTGTTACGACCATCGTGGCGCTGAGGACCAGCTACGCAGCGTTCGGCGTGCACGCCGTACACGTTGCAAGTAAACTTTGCCCTTTGAATACCCTACGATTTCCTTTCATCTCTCGCCCCCTTGTACGCTTATAGCGGATGATGAACCAAAGAGAGCGACTTGCGCTCCTAAAAGACAACCAAAAGAAAGAAGTGCGTCCATGGACA
This sequence comes from Leptomonas seymouri, assembly GCA_001299535.1. Lineage (NCBI taxonomy): Eukaryota > Euglenozoa > Kinetoplastea > Trypanosomatida > Trypanosomatidae > Leptomonas > Leptomonas seymouri. The sequence goes on from LJSK01000356.1 coordinate 7,663, forward strand.
AGCCGATGTTTTAAAAATAAATAAATAAATAAATTATAATAAGTGGGAAAGCACCGCCTACACTTCTGGACAACAACAACGGCAAAGGCTACGTGAAAGTTACAATAGAAAAAAAACACAAAAACAACAACAACAGCAAAGAACAAGAACCGTCGAAAGGGAGAGAACAAACACAAAGGGTCCATTTACGCATTCCTTCTCCTGTGCGACTTGCAGCACGTAACAGAATAATTCCTTCTACCTGCTCCTTCTATTTATCTGTTTGAACCTTCACCGCCATTGTGATTGTAGCACAGCTCTGTATGTGTGGTGTCCGTCGCTGCTCCTGCTGCTGTTGCCGCCGGTTATAACGAATTTACACTTTGCTCTTCCTTCTGCATGGCAGCGAAGATCAGCTCTGCCTGCCGTGCCATCTTCGCCAGAACCGTATCCGTATACAGCTCACGCTCTGCCGCGGTTACCTGGAACATTTCCAGCGGCATCAAGCGACCGTTCGGCATCCGCAGTGACGAGTCATCCGCTTCCCCACCTGAGCCCTCTGATCGGTGAGCTTCCGCCGCGCCGCCCTTGACAGTGCTTCTCTGAACGGGTGCAAAGAGGTCATCAAAGAAGTCGTGCTCCACCACATCCGGCGCAGAAAGACGTTTTTGCGGCACGTAGCACAGCAGCGCCGTCACCAGCGCCACCGCCTCATTGGGAGTGTCGACAGGAAAGAGCGTCTTCCACGGAATCGCACGCACTTTCAGCACGTCGTAGTATTCATCAAACGCCATCGGCACCTCGCCACCCAAGGATGCGTCATCACTTCTACCATCGTCCACGTGGTGAGGAAGGGCAGGAGACACAGAGGAGGCTGGTGCGGACGGGGAAGCCGATGCCGCGTGAACGCCTTCCAGCGCGTCTTCTTCCTCGTCCATAAATCCGTCGTGCCGGGCATGGCTGTGGTCACCGTGAAGACCCCCGTCCTCATCGCCCATTAACTCGTCTCTCTCTGCCCCAAAGCCTGTACCCGCCATCGGCCGCGGCTTGTGCATAGCATGTGTGCGCAGCAGCGCCTCCGCGCACTGCGGATTCATCGCGTACATCTCTCGCTTTGACGGCGCCCCCATCACTTTAAAAATCTCCGCCATCTGGTCCACCGAGGTACAGCCGCGAAACAACGGGCGGCCCGACTCCCGAAGCAGCTCTGCGAGGAGGCATCCAAAAGACCACATGTCGACCTCACAGCCGTAGTGCAGAGCGCCAAAGAGCAGCTCGGGAGCACGGTAGTAACGAGAGCAAATATAAGAGACGTTCTTCTCCTTTGTAGGGTAGAGGATCTGCTTCGCACTGCCGAAGTCGCACAACTGAAGGCGCCCAGTGTCAGGGTCGACGAGGACGTTGGCCGGCTTTAAGTCGCGATGACAGACGTGGTGCATGTGCATGAAGGCGAGTGCACGGGCAAGCTGGAAGAGAAAAATCTTCACCCAGCGAAGTGGCATGCGTGCGCCAGCTTTCGGCGACGCAAGCCGACCAGTAGTGTGCAGCTGCGGCACAGTTGACGGTGGCGCACGTCCCTCCTCACCGCCATCCATCTCGCCCCCAGTCTTCGTCAATCCAGGACCAGCGGCTGTAGATAAGGACGAGAGCTGTACAGACAGCTCCGCAGAAGGCATCGAATGTTGACGGTAGAAGTGTTTCTTGAGGGCGCAGAGGTCCATCGGTAGGTAGCTCATGACCATCTCGAGGTAGGCGTAGGCCGGACCAGCAGACGCAGATTGGTGCATCTGCGCGAAGAATCCGCTATCGCGATGATTGGCACCAGCGCTGCCCATCTGAGCGTTGAAAGCAGCGGCAGCAGACGCCGCCGTGTCCGATTCGGTAGGCGCGCTGTCATACGTAACATACGAGTCTATCAACTCCACAATGTGCGGGTGGTGGTTACCGGTCCAATCGACGACGCTTTTCTTCGCAGGCATCGCCAATGACGAGCTGGTGCACTTCGCATCGTTTCTAGGTGTCAAAATGCGCTTGCTAGGCGTCTGGTGATTCACAAGAACAGAATCCAAGATGGTCACCTCACGGTTGTGTAGCCTCGGATCGTAGCGAACGCGCTTGATGGCGACCTTCTTGCCGTCTTTTGTGTCTTCTGCAAGGAGCACCACACCAAAGCTGCCTCTGCCCAAATAGCAGAGAGGCTTGTACATGGGTGCGTTGGGACGTGGAAACTGCGCTGTGCGCTCGTGGCCACCACCCCCGTTGCTACTACTGGCTGCATGACGGGATGAAAACAGCGGTCGAGCTGGGCGATTCGATGAGCACGGCGGTGGGGCACCGGTCTGTGTGGTACGCATGTCTAAGAAAAGAAAGCCAATTAAAAATTTGCTCTTTAGACCGTAGTAGTATAGGAAAGCGGCGATGCGGCACCGCCTTGATTTCGTGAGGGGGCAATGAATAAAAAACTGTAGAAAGCACAGCAACAACAACAGCAAAAGCAACAAAAAAAAAAACTGGACGAGAACTCGTGTAGAAGAACACGATGAAAAATTACGGGAGTGGCTCCAGCGATAGCGACACTGGCCGTGGACCACTCACCGCAGTACAGTTTAATACGTATGTATTCAGTGTGTCTGGGTCACTAAAAGTTAGTTTGGACTTTTGTGGTTCTCGTTCTGCACTTACCTTTCTTTTATCGTCAATGCGAAAACACAAATGTTCATATATAAAATGAAAAGAAGGAAAGAAAGGCTAACCAGAGGAAGAGAACGAATACTCGTTGTGAGGAGTTCTGAATATGAACAATAGTGGAAAAAACAAATTCAACAGCAACAAAAAGAAAACGTAGAAATATATAATAATAAATGATAAAAACGTGTACTGAAATGCTCTCTCACGGAGGCTAATGCGGAAACAGCTAGTTGTATATATGTGTGTTTGGATCTTTTCCTGCGCAATACTGAACTAGAGCACAAAACAACAGAAGATGAGCTGAGCCAGTTTTCACGTGCGTTGTACCACCACGATGGGTGTTGTGAAGTGGATTACCGGCACATCAGCGAACAAAGTAAGTAAAGACGAGAGAAGGAGAAAGACAGGGAATCAACCGCGAATAAGGAGTGGCCGTAGAGAGCACAAATACACATGCGGCACATACATGAGATGGCACGAAAGGATAGAGCATCGGTTTGATAGGTGCCGTCTTCGTTTCACAGGATGCCTCATCCCAGGACTTTCCGCAGAGTCTCCCTCGACCTTGAAATACTGTCTTTTCTTCTTCTGCCGCTGATACATCCATCACAGCCAGCAGTTCTGATGACGCCTAACAAAGCACCTGCACCGTAAATCTGGGTTGTCTTTTTGTTAATTTTTCACATTATGTTTTTTTTTTTAAAGAATAGTACAAAGACCATGAAGTGTTCAAGCGACAGATTTTCGTGACCTCTTTCCTCCGATCTGAGCTGTAATGGTCCCTCGGCGCCAGGAGTTTATATGTGGAGGCCTGACACATTCATTTAAGCTCCAATGAAAGCAACAACGATGAGCAAAGCGTACCTCCCATGTGAGAGATGAGAGCAAAGAATGAAGCTCGTGTGATACGATTTCGCAAGCGTTCACCCTCAGCGACGTTCTCTCTCTGCCTCTTTGCTTCCCTCCTCTCTCAAACTACTTCGGGGTGACATTTAAGCGGGGAGATTGCCTGCTCTCAATGCAGGTGGAATATACAGCCGCGGACGCCAGAAAAAAAAAAGAGAGGAAACCAAGCCCTTCAGGGCAACAGGCCACGTTTACACGCTTATAGCACGCTCGCGAGCACGGCGACAACAAAACCTTCTAACGATTCAGCTTTACCGCTTGTTCAGGATGGCTTTCTCAATGTAGTTGCTCAGTGTACCTGAGACGTTGGTGATGGTTGCCGCAGGCGGGCGCCACGGCAGTAGACCATTGTACGACGTTGGGTCGCGCGGGTCCGGCCTCATAAATGACTTCTGTAGAGCTTCGGAACACGTCTCCAAGACCTCAAAGGGCGAGGCCACAGTGGGGTCCCGCTGGCATTTCCACACCGCCTTGCTCTTATTCTCGTCGTTTTGGTCCTTTTCGGCCGTTCCGCTGATGACGCGGCTGAACGACGTCAGCAGCTGAACACACTTGCCCCTGTTGTCCACCGTCTCATCGCTGTACTTGCGGAGTGAGTTGAGGGCACGCCCAATATCTGTCTTGATAAGGTGCTCCCGACTGACGCCCATAAACTGGGTGAGGTCATCGGTCATCGGGATGCTCCCTTCCAGAGGGAAGGTCAGCAGAATATCCAGCGCCGCCGTACGCAGCTCGTACGGAGCGGGATCAGCGCGGTCCACATCGTAGAGCCAGTAACTGAGCTCCTGCAGAATGCCGGCCTCCACCAGAGGCCCGACTAGGAAGGCTTGTCGGCACCGCGCCTGCACGAGGTCCTTAAGGGCGACTCGGTGCAAGGGAAACACACCCGGCTGCGTGTTGCGACCGTGCACAATGTCGTCGTCTATCTGCCGCGCCTTCGCCATCGCCGCCACCAGCTCCTTTGCGATGCTGATCACCTCAGCCGACGTGGACGTGTGCTGGGCTGCCTTCTTGGTGGCCTTGTCAGCGCGCAACCTCGCCTCACGCAGGGCAGCCTTGTGCAGCCGTGCCTCGATGTCTGCGGCGGCATCGGAGAGCTCTGCTGCGGGCACCAGCCCAACGTCGTTATCGTCCCTCTCATTACCCATATTGATGATAAGATCGGACTCGTCCACGTCGTCGACGCCATTGACCCGTGACTCCCTCTTGCTCCTTCTCTTGCTCCCGCTGCCTCTCTTGGACTTCTCCTTCGATGACGACTTCTTCTCTTTTTTACTCTTGTGGCTGCTCTTGTGCTTCTTGGCCCTCTTTTGCAGCTTCTTCCACCGCTTGTACAACTTCTTGCCGAGGCGCTTTGCCTCTTTCTTGTCGCTGATACGCAGCAGTGTGCTGTCATCCACGTCTCTAGCTTTGCCGCCATCATCGCCGGCACGGCCGGAGGAAGCAGCAGTAGCAGCACCACCATCGCGAAAGACCACCTCATCGTTTGTAGCAACATTGTTACCGTCCTCCTCCTCTGCATCGCTTCCGTCCTCCTCCTCATTGCCCTCCTCATCATTGTCGCTCGGAATATCCTCGTTATCCTCCTCGCTGCTGCCTTGGCTAATTGCATTGTTATTGGAGGCCCTCAGCGCCTTTTCAAAACTCCATCCCGCAGCCCCACCCTCTATGCCCGCATCGTTCATGGAGGGAAGCATCATCTCCACCTCTACCTTTCGTGGCACTTGCAGAGAGCCAGGTGCTAGCCCCAAAATCGCATCTTCCTCCTCCATTCTTCCCCTTTAAGCCTGTGTACGAATGCACGCGTCCGCCGGACGATGATGTGTGCTCCAGTGCGAGCTCGAGCAAGCAGACGCTGCGTCGTTCACCAGATCTTCGGTTTCCTTCTCACCCTGACAGAACTATGGGGTCAGGAAAGGAAGCACTCAGATTGAATAGTAAGAAAAAAGAACAGAACGAGCGAAACGAAGAAGAACGAAACAAAAACAATGAAAAGGGGCCTTTCGCCTGCTGTCAGTGCGTGTGCTGGTGAGGTGCAGGGAGGTCAACAGCCAGAGGGAGAGAGAGAAGCATCACAGAGGAAGAAAGTACACCGCAATTAAATCAACAGAGCAACGCGTGCTGAGGGATGTGGACATCCTCGAAATTCGTGAGGCTTGCGCAAGAGCTGAGGGAGCTGCTGAGTGATCAACAAGTTACCGCAGGAGGGTGCATTCATGCTATATATTCCGCTCTGATGCATAACAGTTGCTTAAAAAGTAGCAGAACATTACGTCTAAGTTGCTGTTTGTGCCCCCCCCCCC
>LJSK01000358.1:11142-21910 GCA_001299535.1 Leptomonas seymouri
TCTTTTTTTTTTTTTTTTGCTTTGCGCTTCCTTTTACGATGTCACCCCTATCATCTTCCTCTTTTCACTCTTCTTTGATAATGCTCCGTCACTTCTTTTTTTTTGTTGTTTTTTTTTTGTGTTGCTTCAGATGTTTTTCTCACGGTGATTCGTTGTTTCCTCTTCTGTGTTTTTTTTTCTTTGCTGCGGCAGGCCACGCCGCCGCCCGAATATTGTACGCGATGCGTCAGCACACAAACGAAAGCTTTTCATGATCTCGCCTTTTCATTAATGCTCCTCTTTTGCATAGATTTCTCTTCTTTGTTTACCATCGTGCCCTCTTTTTTTTTTTTTGTGTCTGTAATGGTGCTTCTTTCCCGCCTCAATTTTTTTTTGTTGTGCTTTTTAACAAAAATAATTTATCGGTTTTCGTTCAGGGTTCGAACACGCAACGTCGTGGTATACGGCAGTGTTTTTCCACCCTTCATTTTATCGGCTCGTAGCGCAGGAGCAGCGGTTTCAGTGGAAGACACGGCGTCTGTTGTTTGTTTTGTTTTTCTCTTAGTATATATATATATATATATATATATATATATAGATGTAGTGCTTCTCAAGCAAGACGCTCTTTCGCTTTTTATTTTTGGCGTTTGTTCAACCGAAACGCACTTGTGCCTTTTGTGGAATTCTTCCGTAGTTCTCAACGCGTGTTGCACCGCGCTTTACACAAATCTGAAAACCAATATTGAGCGGCATTTTTTTTTTCTTTCTTCATAATTTCGAATTCAGTTTTCCGAAAAACAAAACAGACTTAAAAAAAGAAAACAACAACAATAGCGTGCTCTTCTTTTTTTCTTTATTATTATTATTATTGTTATTATCATTATTACTACTAACATAATCCATGTTCAATAACTCGTTCTTTTTCTTCTCTTTTCGTTTCCTTCGCGAGTATAGTAGAATACAAGCAAATGAGAGCACAAAGAACTCACCGTCGTCTACATCGAGTCCGGTCTAGGATTGTCTCGAGAAGAAGAGAGAAGAATAGAAATACATGCATATAAGAAACATTGACGATCGAGTAACTTTGCTTCTCGTCTTTTTCATTAAAAAAAATCTGTTGACAGCGGTGTTTCTGCGCAGCACAAGTTCATCTTCTGTGGGAGTTGAGGTGTAAGGGGTGAGCCAGCGCATCTTGAGATTGGCGCTCTTCTTTTTCTTTCTTTCTTGCTCTGGCAACTCTCTCTCAGACAAACTACCGATTGCAACGGAAAAACAAAAAAACAACAACAACAACGGTAACGAACACAAAGAGGCTTTTTTACATTTATCTCCCCAAGAAGCGGGTGCATTGATTTGCGTGCATACCTCCTGTTCTATTTATTATTGTTATATCCAAATTTTTCTGAAGCGTTCTCTTTCTCTTTCTTTTATTTTATTATTTTATTTTTGTTTCATTTTATACCGCTTCCAACAATTCAAGCGCGTACATTCCAAAAGCCCCCATCCCCCTCTTTCTCTCTTTCCATAAATGTATTCGCGCACTTACCCAGACTGAGTTCACGTGCTGAGTTGCTGATTGGCATTTTTTTTTTTTAAGGGTGATGCCTTGGGTTATTATTATTATTATTATTCTTATGATTATTATTAAAGAGTGCGAGAAGATAGGAAAGCGCACAAACGAAGAAACAATAACAACAAAAAAGTATGCGCGAAATCACTGCAGTGAAGCAGCATAGGTGGATCACGTATCGAGATGTATGTTGCTACTACCTGTCAAGAATGCTGACATTACAGAGAGTGCATAGGGCTGCTTTTGTCAAATGGCAACGCTCGGCGTTAGGGCGGGACGGCAACCATTATATACTACGTAGGCGAACCTTGCTCGCTTTCGTTTCCCTCGCCCATGCTACTTGCAATCGAAGCGGAACTTTCGAATACAATTTACAAGGGGCGCGCCTGGAAGGCACCATAGGATTTCCTGGTATCCTCGCCGCATCTGCAAACGCTCCAAAGAGGCAAAAACAGGCGAATCTGCTGGACGGTGGTTCGTTTCACATGCAAAAATGGTCCAGTGCTGCATCCCTCTGTTCTTCCTCGACCTCCTTATCTTTATCTCGCTCCTTCTTTCACGTGGGCGCGGACATCAGCACCCGTGCGCAACTTTCTTTAGCTGCCCATCACACTTGGCTGTGACTCGTTTTCCTTTACCACCGCTTGTTCTTTTTATATCCACGACGAAGGTTGCGCTGCGGTTTTGAACGGTGCCACTTGCTCTTTCACCACGTCTTTCAACACTAAGCTTATGTGAATATATATCTATATCTAGCAGTATCTTAAACAGGAGTAATTATTACGAACTTACTGAGTTTTTTTTTTTTCTGTACCCACTGCACGTAGTTGTCGCAGTAACAGGTCGCTTCTACGGAGTAGTTCGAAGCACCCGGGTTTTGTGTTTCTATCCGTTATCGTTTCCTTTGTTTTGCTGCGCTTCGCATTCATTGTTGCGTTGTAAATATATATTAACGGGACCATTCTGTTGTACATTCTTCTTTTCTCTTTTCCCTTTATAAGTCTTTGACGGATACTCGTCGCTCTTTTAATTTTCTTTCGCCGTCCGGACTTTGCTTGTGTGTGTTGGAAGACACATTTTTTTTTTCTGCGACTATTGTGTTGTCAGAAACATCGCATCGGCGGTCACACTGATTGCTTCTTTCGGCCAAATGGAGATTCTGTGCTCCGCCATTGCGGGGATGTGTGCGCGAGCACTATGCCATCCTCTCGACACGATTAAAACCGTCACCTTCACCAGCTTCGCAGGGGAGCACCTCGTCACGCCTGCTGCCGCCGCCACCGCTTCTAACCCCGCTGCTGCTGCGGCACCGCGCTCCTCCTTTTTCAGCTCCTCACGAGCCATCTGGGCGAATGAGGGTATCGCTGGGTTTTACCGCGGCGTGGGCGTGGCCGCCATTGGGTCCGCACCAGGCGTGGCCCTGTACCTCACCACCTACGATCGTTGCAGTGCGGCATGGAAGGCCTTCGGTGATGCGAGGTCAACGACGGATGTCGTGCCGAGCAACGGCAGCAGCAGCACGATGTCAACGGTTGTGGAATCTCTCCGCACTGTGGCGGCCAACACGCCATCCAGCGTGCGCTTCTTTATGTGTGGCTTGACAGCGGAGACGGTGAGCTGCCTTGTGTGGGTGCCGATTGATGTGTCAAAGGAGCGTCTGCAGTCGCAGCCTCCGTCGCTGCAGGGCCGCTACACAAGCAGCCTCGACGCCCTGCAGCGTATCTTGGCCAACGAAGGCCTGCGCGGACTGTACAAGGGCTACTGTTCCACCTTGTGTAGCTTCGGCCCCTTCTCCGCGGTGTACTTTGTATTCTATGAGTACTTTACAAACATATTGAAAGCCTGGTGCAGCTCTTCCTCTCTCTTCAAGAATAGCGGCCGTGTCAGCGGTGCCGCGGATGGCGCAGACGGTGCCCGACTCTCGTCGTCGGTGAAGTTTGCAGTTGCACTCGGTGCTGGCGCAAGCGGTAACGCTGTTGCTTCCTTCTTGACAAATCCGTTAGAGCTGGTGAAAACGCGCCTGCAGGTGCAGCGGACTGTGCTGCACCGTCCCGCCACCATCACCGCTGCGACTGGTGCACCGTCGTACCCGCGGCTATATGGGTACAACTACGGGGGCCTTTGCGACGGGCTGTTACAGATGGCGAAGACAGAGGGCGTGTGCGCGCTGTGGAGGGGGGTTGGGTCTCGTATTGCGTACACTGCACCCAACGCGGCGCTTACCATGGGCTTCTTTGAGCTGCTGAAGTCAAAGTGGATATGAAGCGCGGAGTGGCTGAAACAAAGAAATGCAAAGGGGCTCTCGTTGCGAATGCGTGCGTGCTGCGCTCACGTAGAGGACGTGCCCATGAATATTTTCAAGGCTTTCTATGATTTCTTTTGCTCTAACGTGATGGTAAAGCAATGGTGTGCTACGAGTTTCCCACCTGTACGGGGTACAGTGGAAGCCGTCAAGTAAATAAAGAATGGTGTGATGCGAAAGCACGTGTTGAAGCTGTTTTGCTTTGATTAGTGGACTCTAATCTCTCTCTGCATATCGAGACGGCCACGATTGCGCTTGCATGCACTTGAGGCCGCGATGATGCGCGGCAAAGACCACATATATAGTTTTCCCTCGTATGAATGGGAGATGGGTTTGCACTTCTTCTTCTCGAAGAAGATCAAAGAAGCGAGATACAATGAACAGGTCCATTCTATGCTGTTCTTTCGCTCCAGTGGAGGGGGGGGGGCGAAAAGTCTCCCAGACGCTTCTCTGTAAATGTTGCTAATCTTTTTTTTTTGCTTTCTTGTCTACTGCTCGAAGGAATGCAAGCTGCACTTCCTCGGACGACATCGTGTAGGTTTATGATATGCATGAAAAACGTTTTCGTTTGCTTCGTTTCAGATAAGTATGCTGCCATTGCCCACGCTCTCTTTCTTCGACCTCTTTGCCGTTTTTCTCTCTCTTATCGTTCCACAAGAAGTTTCGGCTCTGCTGTTGTAGCGCGTACAAACGCAGTTGCGGACACCTCATCGTACATCCCTGTTTGTGTTCTCTGCTTTCCTGGTGGCGACGTGTACGAGAAGCAGGCCCAACCGCACAGGGAGTATTTTCTTGAGCCATCGACCACGGCGAGACGCCCGTGCATCCCGCGTGATTCAGTTTTCGTTTCCCCTTTCTCCTCGTCATCCGGAGTGGAAGGCGCGTCCATTATTTCCAACGAAGTGTGCCCTCTGCTTGATTCCGGTGTAGCCATCGTTTCGATCACTCTTTCTTCTTTGATGAGCAGAGAGCGGCGAAAGGCGGCTCGCAGACCCGTTAGCAAGACACCAAGTCAACCATTTTGCTTTTTTCTTTGTTTATATTAAAGCGCCTGCCTCCCCATTTTCTTCTAGGGCACGCATGGGTTGCCCTGGCGTTCATTACTCCACGTTTGTGCTTTAGATTATTCTTACAAGTCGTCATCGGTTGAGACGCAAACCGTTGGCTCCCCCTCTTTTTTTTTATCTCTGTGGATAATCGAGCCGAGTTCCTTTGCGAACACATAACCACAGTGTTAATTTTTTTGGTCCCCCTTACGTATCCGTGATGAGCTCAGGAATTCCTCTACAGGCGCTGTTGCGCAGCATTCTACCGCAGGGAGGCGAGAGCAGAGGCGTCGGCGCCACACCGACGATGTTCACCATCAGCACTGACGGCGGCCAGGGCGTGAGCCCGTTCTCCATGCTGGACGTCATGGGCCCTGGCTTGATGATGGGCAGCAGCCAAAGCGGCACTCCCGCTGCCGATGCGGCACGGCAAAGCAGAGGCGACTCGCGGGTGGCAGGTGATATGCCGTCTGCCTCACCCGGCAATGTGTACAACGGCGGGGTGCCGCCGATGGTGTGGATCCAACGGGAGCAGCAACGTTTGCCGCTGCAGCTCTCCGCCGTGGACAGCGGCACTGTCTACAGCACGCAACTCCGCGAGAAGGGTAACGAGGCTTTCAAAGCTGGCCGATACAGCGAGGCGGTGCGCTACTACACCCAAGCCATCGAGGCTTATCCAGACTGGGAGATCAATTACTCGAATCGATCGTTTGCGTACTATAAGCTGAAGGAATACGAAAAGGCTGCCGCGGATGCCATGTGTGCAATTCGCCTCAACGATAGGTTCTTCAAGGGATATTATCGTCTTGGAATGGCGCAGATGGCGATGGGCAACCTGCTGAGTGCGATGGAAAATCTGCAGAAGGCATGGGCGATCGCACCAGAGCCGCACAAGGGATCGATTCAGGCGTCCATCGCGGAGTGCGAGTCGAAGATCGCGCGGGCACCGACAACCCCCCTCCTCATGAGCCCCAGCGATGCGATCAACTCCCCCTCCAATAATGCCGGCACGGCTGCACGGGGCAGCGTCGGGGGATCACTTTTGAAGTGGCCAGCGAGCCCTTTTATACCGGATGCATCGATGCAGATCAGCATGAACAAGGCTGATTTCCACGAGCTGGAACACGAGGTCCACCGTACCGCTGAGTGGCGCCATCAGACGGATCAGTACAAGGAGATGCACAAGGCGCAGAAGGACATTGTGGAGTGCGACGAGCGCTCGGCCAAGATTAGGCTGCTCATGAGCGTTGCGACGTCCAGTGAGCTGTCCTCGCTGGCGAAGGAGGCGGAGGAGAGACAGACGGCACTGCGCAAGGCGGTGCACCAGCAAGACAGCAATGGCTACTGCGTTGCGAGACGTAACCGCGATGCAACGTTGAGCAAGCTGTGGGACACCGCCGAACACGTCGAGTCTGCCATCGAGCAGCTGAAAAGCATCGCAAAGGAGGAGCAGAAGTTCTTCAGCAAGTTTGGGCCGCTGGAGCAGCTCTCGCCCACCGCCACACCTGAGTCACCGCCGTCCCCGCGTGCTGCCGCTGCTGTCGCGGCCTCAGAGGAGCCGAGCAGCAAAGGGGGCGAGGATGGAGTCCCGGAGGTAGAGGCAGAGGCTGCCACGGCGGCGAAGGAATATGCATCAAAGGTGCTGTCAGCTGTTGAGGCGCCAGTCAGCGCAGCAAGCCAGGCTGCAGCTGCTTCTACTTCTCCGTCGGCAGAGGAAAAGGTGCCCGCTACCAGCATTGCCACCACCTCGTGCGCAGGGACTGAACTGAAGGGTTTGCTGCGTCGCCGCGACGAAATTCAGGAGGCGGTGTGCAAAGCCCAAAAGCACTTCGCAGCGACCGACGCAGCGGCGCAGGTGCTCGCACAGGCGATACGGGCGGAAGCGGAGGCAATGAAGCAGGTTAGTCACTTGCTGGAGGAGGCGGTGCAGCTGAACGTGCAGCTGGAGCTTTACGCGCGCCAGGTGGCGAAGACGACGACAAAGGAGCTGTCTGATGTGCGACTGGAGGCGCTCGACCAGATGAGCATAGCCGTCAACCGCATCAAGGCGGACAAGATCGCCTTCGGCAAAACTCTGCGCGAGGGGGATCGCCTTCTGGATGAGGAGGCACAGCTCGAGCAGCAGCGACTGTTGCGGGAGCGGCAGCGCATCCAGCTACAGGCGGAGGTGGAGTGGTTCAAGGTGCGCGACGAACCCGAGAGCAAGATCCAGGCTCTTCAAATGCATACGAAAGCCCTCCAACAACAAATTGCGCAGGTGCATGAGAAGCAGAAGGCGGTCCAGAGGCGCATTATGGAGCTGGTTGAGCAGGACCACCCGGAGCTGGCATGGAAGTCGATGGCAAATGGCTCCCGCATCCTGCGCCTCGTGAAAGGCAGCGGCCTATGGCAGAACCTGTCCTTCTCCGACTTCCAAATCTTGTCCACGCTGTCGTCTACGGTGAACAGCAAGGTGTACCACGCCGTGCGGCGCGGCGAGCACGTGGCGGTGAAAGAGATCTCCGTGGACGATGACGACGCCCGCCGCCGCTTCCAGCGTGAGGTGGACATCGTGGCCGGATGCAACCATCCAAACATCATTCGCATCAAGGCCGTCTTCTTCGACGGTCCTTTTGCCTACATCTTGATGCCCTACTACCACCGCGGTAGCCTGCGGACGCAGCTCGGAAAGCAGGAGCCAATGTCATGGGTGGCGGTCCAGGACATGTTTCGCCAGCTCGCCAGTGGGGTCGCCTACTTGCACGAGCGCGGCATCATCCACGCCGACATCAAGCCGTCGAACATTATGATTGCCGATGACGGCCGACCGGTCATCTCCGACTTTGGCATCGCGAAGGACCACGGCCATCTGGGTGCGGCGGACATCACGCTGACCACAACAGTGACAAACGCGAACATCGGCACCGGCATCCCCGGCACGATGCAGTACATGGCACCGGAGCAGCTGTGGAAAGGCTCCGTCTCGCAGAAGTCCAAGACTACCTGCATGTCGGATATGTGGGCGCTGGGGCTCACCATGCTGGAGGTGGCAATGCAAAACGCATTCTTCCACGATCCATCGCTGGGCAAACCGACAATGCCTTTACTTTTGCCAGATCAGCCGCGCATCGAAGTCTCGGCGAAGTTGGTAGGGAGGGATGAGAAACTGGCGGATGCGATTTCGTCCACGCTGGTTACGAACCCGTCGGACCGTGCGACGGCCTACGATCTCCTCGCCTACCCGTACTTCAGCTCCAGCCTCAGTTCGGTGAGCAGCAACCAGAACAGCAGTGCGCTCGCCAAGAGCGATGAACGGATTGACGCGGTGCGGTCGTACATCCACGCGATGCGACGAGTCCACTCGCAGAAGGTGCTTGTCTCCGTCTCCCGCAACCATATGGTAGAGTCGGTACGCGACATCTTCCAGCGTATCGACAACGAAGACCTTATCTCGCCGATTATGGTAGTATTCCAGGGTGAGAACGGCATCGACGAAGGTGCCCTCACCACTGAGATGCTGAATCTGTTCTACGACCAGATCATCACGTTGAAGAAGGCCCTCGTGCACGCTGGCGAGGAGGATGCGGTGGAGAGTGACCATCCGGGCTCTTCATCCGGCGCGGGTGCCTCTCCCACCCCTGCCTCCTCGCGCAATGACTCAGGAGTGGCCGCCGCTCTCTTCTCCACGGCGCCCCTCCTGCCCGCCTCGGACTCTGACGGCATCAACACCGACTTGTTTCTGCTGCTCGGCAAGGTTTTGCTGAAGAGCATCATCGAGAATCGCCCCATTCCGATTCATCTGAGCACCGCTGTGCTGAAGTTTTTGTGCGAATCGGAGCCGTCGTTCGCTGATCTGGAGGAGTACGACGCGAGTATGGCGAGCTCGCTGAAGCGGCTGCGTCTGTTGTCGTCAGCAGACTTGGAGGGTGCAGGGCTGGACTTCTCGCACTTCACTGAGTCCTTTTTGCAAGCTCAAACAGAGGGTCTTTACACCACGAGTACGGCCCTGACACCTGAAAGTGTTGATGTGTACATCCGCCTGCGAGTCAAGTTTGATTTGATTGAGAAGCGTCGCGCTGCGCTGGAGGCGATGAAGAAAGGGTTCTTCTGTGTGCCGCTGTTGGAGCACCACTTGAAGCTGCTCTCCGCCTCTGACTTGCTGTTGCTGCTGTGTGGGCAGGTGCACATCGCTGCGCAGATCATCGTGGACGCGCTGGAGTTCCAAGGCTTCGACAGCGACTCTAACACGCCAAAGCTATTAAAGGAGGTGCTGCTCGATATGTCCCAAAACAACCTGCGGCGCTTCTTGCAGCTGTGCACGGCCACCGCAGCGGTACCCGCTAACGGGTCGATGAAGAAGATCAAAGTGCTCAAGTGTGCCGATGTACAGCGGCTGCCGGTGGGCCACAGCTGCGTGAACCAGCTGGATCTACCAGATTACAACGACAAGCAGAAGATCAAGGAAAAGTTGGAGATCGCACTGACCCACGTGAGCGACGGGTTTCACATTGTTTAAAGCTCGACCCAAAGGGTAACATACGCCCTCCACCTGTTTTTCTGAGGCTCTCTGTCTCTCTTATTTGTAGGTGCGACATAGATTTTCTCCCGTGAAAGGGATGCATGGCGTGCACTCTACGCCCCGCCTATTGTTATTGAGTGATGCGGTGGCCATGTCTTTCTTCGTCCTCCTTCCTTTCTGCCGCTGGCTGCTGCACCGAGGACTCGACTGCGTCATTATTATTTCTTTCGTTCGAGGCGCCTGTAGTGGATAATCTATAAAACGAGTATATTTCTTAAACGCATTTTTAGTTTTATGAGAGTGGGCGGCTCATTTTTATTGTTTCTTGTTCGTGTCTGTTATGCGCGTGGCGATTGGGATCCCCCGGCCGCTTAATTCCCCCCTCTCTGTTGACGTCCGTTGTGTGCCGTTGGGATCTCTTGTTGTTTGCGGGTGTGAAGGATGAAAAAGAAAAAGAAGGCCCTCAGTACTTTTGTAAAGGTCGGGAAAACGACGAAGCGTCACTTAACCGCGATCTTTGAGATCCATCAGAACCGAATCGAGATTCATTTTTCTTGTTCGTACTCCCCATTTGCATCTGATTCGTTATGCGTTTTGCTGCGAACCTCTTCGTTTGCTTCACCCCTTTTTTTTATTCTTCAAATCGACACTTTCTTTCTCACCCTCTACTCCTCGAATATATATCTATATATTTTATTCCATATGAAATGTCTCTACACACCTGCTCCGTTCATGCCGAACACGGTCTTCGCCTACGGTGATACGGTTCTTCCTTCGAGTAGTTCTTTATATAGCTCTTCTTGTTTTGTAACAGTGCGCTTTCTTTCTTTCTTTCTTTGTTGCAGTTGCGATAACCCAAAAGAAAAAGAAAAGAAAGTGGAAACCCATCAATTGAACGAAAACAAAACAAATAGTTATACTCCCGTGCATAGACGTTTCTCCCCACTCTCCCCACCGACAATTCTGCGTATAGGCTACACCATTCCCATCTGCCCCCCCTTTTTTTTTACTTTGAAGCGCTCTGCGCGCGTCTTGTTCGATCTTGGCCCCCTCTTCCCCCCTTCTCTTGCTCGTTGAGTTCTCCCACAGTCAGTGTTTGCCGTCTTCATCCCTCTCTACCTTCCCTCCCCCCCTTCCCAGTTGTCACGGACAGCAGCCGGCCTCGCCCTTGCTCCCCCCAAAGATGATCAGCTCTGGCAAGGAGGAGGAAGCGGCGCATCCGCCGCAGGAGAACTACGCCCAACACCACAGGGAGGACGAGTCGTCCGCTGCGGCCACCTCGTCGAAGCTGCCAGACACTACCAAGCCTTCCAACAAGTCCAGCCCGAAGCTCGCCACCTACACTTTTGAAAAGCCTGACACGTCGAGCTGGC
>LJSK01000359.1:0-21876 GCA_001299535.1 Leptomonas seymouri
CCTTGTGCGCCTCCGCATCCCCCTGCTGCTGACGCACACCGAAAAGGCGTATCAGGCGCTGAACAACGTGGCTGTGCTGTACTGTAAGTTTGCGCATCACGAATGGAGGGTGGGCTTCCCCATGTCGGTTGTGGAGGCGGATTTGGTCGTGCGCATCCGTGTGTCAGCTAAGACGGGTAAACTGTCGGTACTGTCTGAAGATGTGGACTTGCGGATTTTGGAGCGTTCTGCGGCAGCTGGCAGTGATCCTCGAATGCTGTTTTTGAAGAGCTGCGTCAATTTGCATGGACTGCCAAGACTCTCACTAACGCAACAGGGGTGCGGCTTCATTGACTACCTGCCGCTCCTGGACAGTGCGCTGTATCGCCGCATACGGGAGCCGCTGCACTTCATGAAGCTCGTTCTCGGCCTGTGCGCTGATTTTGGAAGCCCCATAGAGTTAAGTGTTAGCTGCAAATCGTTGAGTGCCGCAGACAGCCCGCAGATATCCCCCGCCCGTCGAACAGCTGTGTTTTGTGTGGTCGACAGCGCATCATCTGTTGCGTTCACGGTGGGCCTTCATTATTATAGCGGCGAGGAGCTACCCTCGATTGAGACAACGTGCACGCAGTACATGGATTACCAGCATGACGTCCCGCTGTCCATGAAGGTGAAGTACCCGAAGGCATGTGCGGCCATGCCAAAAGATGATGACGGCTTTTTAGATGTGGAAGAGGTCCGCCTGGCAATGGTGCACGGTGTGATGGAGGCCATCGCGCTGTCCATGACGGCCGCAGCGTAGCGGCGCGTGTGTGTGGCTGCGGCGCCCGCCGTGCTTCACAGTCCTTTTTGCTTTGCAGCTCTTCTTTTTTGCTGCTGGGTGTGCCGCCGGTATGTCGCCCACTGCGCGGTGGCGCCCATTTTGTTTTCTTTTTATGCTTCTTTCTCTGTTGTCGTCTCATTGTTGCGCGTTGCGATTATACGCTGGAATGCATCCCAAGGCAGGGCTCTATACGGCTCATCGAATGCAGCGATACAGAACTGCTCCTGTGCGTGCGATCGTCCAAGCTCCTGCTGTAGCTGCTGCATGCTGTGCTCTAAGCTTTTCAAATGCCGTTCGCACGACTGATTCCCCGAGTCACACCTGAGTGCAGTGGCTTATCCGATGCTCTTGTGGTGCAGGCAGCTGCTGGGATGTGCTTCATGGTACTGCCGGCTTTAGTGAGCTGCTATTCTCTTCTTCTACGACGATCACGCTTTTTCTTCGTTCTTTCAGGACCCCCCCCAAAAAAAAAGCGACGTCATCACGCGACGCTTTTGGCTCTTGATGTAAATCCATTTTGCGTTACTATTTTTGTTTCTTTTTTCGTTTGTACATGTCTATACAGCCTGATCTTCTCAGACGAATGAGTGATAGTGGGCAAGAAAGTGGCACTGCTGGTGCAGAGCCCGACCAAAGCATGCAAAGCGGTGCCGTCAGTGCACTCACCATGCAAACAATCCTGGACCAGCAGCAGATCATTGAACGACAGAGGGAGTTGGTCATCGTGTTGAAGAAGCGAGTAGAAGAATTGGAGATACAACAACAGCGACAACGACTGCAGCCGCATGCAACGGTGCCTGCGAAGCTGCAACAGGTTAGCAGCAGCAGCAGTTCGTACGAGGCGGGGGTGCAGCTGCAGCGTCGCATTCAATCTGCTGAGAAAGAGAACGCTGAACTCAAGGGATGTGTGGCGGGCCTACAAGACGAACTTGCAGCCGTGGCGGGTCGCCTTCAGGAACAACGGCTGGTGCAGCTCCGAGAAGAGCTGGCCTGGAAGGAGAAGCTGAGTGCTGCAGAGGCCAAAGAGATATCCACCTCTCAGATGTTAGACGTCATGGAACAACGGTCAATCCAACTGACCGAACAAGTCGATAGCATGCGCAGGGAAGCGGACGTGCGCTTGTACGAAGGCGTGCAGTGGCAGTCGCTTGTCGCCACCATCATACAGCGCCTCGACGAGGCACAGGGCCGCTGCGTCAAGGAGCAAATCTCTTTGATCGAGGACAGCGTTCGGCGCTACGCCGCACGCCAAGCACCGCCCGGTGGCGCTTCTCTAGCGTCATCTTCCAGAAGGGTGGAACCGGAGGAGGAGAAAGCGGTGGCGGAGAGCCGCCATATGTGGAGTCGCAAAGCGCAATCGCAGCTGCCGTTGATGCTTTGTAATGCGAGCCCTCAGAGGGAGCATGCTGGCAGCCCCGAAAGGGCTCGCTTCTTAACAAGCATGAATGTGAAGACAGATCAAGGCCTGTCTGAAGGTGCGGTGGCAAGGACGACGACAGCAGCAGCGGCTGCCACATCGGCGGGGGTGGAGGTGCAGGTGACACATGAACGGACGCGCGCGACCCCCAGTTCCCTGACTGCATATACGGACACCTGCACTGCTAACAAAGAACCTGTCTCATCGGCTGGGCAGCCTCTTTCCAGTTGCTCTGGTAGGAGCGCTTCTTCATTGAAGGGCAGCCGCTGCAGTCAAGTTGATAAGGCGTCATCGTCTGCCATGTTCAACGGCTCGACTCCGTTTCTGCAGGTGGTGCCCCTCGGTCCATCTGCGACTCTCTCTTCACGATGATGGGGGAAGGTATTGCTTGTGTGTGTATTGAGCTGACGCGTGCCCTCGTTTCGACTGGCCGCGAAATCGAAGACAAACTTGTCAAAGAGAAAAACGCCTTCTCTTCCCGTTCAGCTAAACGAAGCCTATGCAGTGCCTTATGTCTTACTCACATTCAATGGGGCCCTCTGCTTAGCCGCGGTTTCTTATTTGAGGGCCACTCCCATGGCACCGTCCGTACTTGCGGGCGATGCAGCTGCACGATGGCTCTCAGCAGCGATAGGCAAGGAAGTTGAAACTTGCAGTGACAACGCTGGAAACACGCATTTTCTCTGATCGGCGTGCTACGCCCTCTCAACACCGCTTGTGGGCCGTCGCGGTGAGCCGTGACGCCGCTCGTCGTCTCATCTGGTGAACGCTTCGCATCTCCTTCGTCTACTCTCCCCCCTGAGCTTCACCATCGCATTCGACGTGCAGCTTTGAAATGCCCTGATGGTATCGCCCAAACGCACTGCCGTGGCGACAGGGTCTCGTGTCCACTACATGGAGAACGCTAAGAGCCGGCAACCTGCCACTCCGGTGAGTCCGCAATCTTTTCTGTTCGACAGCCAGGTGTGGACCTCTCCCTGCACTGGACAGCATCTACGGCGAAAGCCTCCACGCCCCACCTTCAGAAGGTGAAAGGACCCTGCGCCGCATGTACAGGAACGGTGTCTGCTGGGCGCACGTGCTCCCGGACTCCGGGAGATAGGCCGCATCATCCTCTTCTTTTGAACACGAAGAAGCAGCCGGTAGCAGACGCTGCCCCATTTCTATCTTTCACTTCCCCAGGCCACTTCTGCAGTACCATTAGAGCCATGGCTCCTCCTACTCACTACGATGCCACTTGTAGGTCCAGGCTCCAACCGCCTCTGGCTGGCTGCCGCCCGCACCGTCCTGCGTCCCATCCACAGGACTCGCTTCTCTTCGAAAAGGGTGCTGCGCTTGACAGACGAAAATCGACGCCGCGTTTCTAGAGGCAATGCACGTGCCATCTCCGCCGTAGATAACTGCAGCAGTAACAATGGCTCTCGGTTGAATCAATGGATTATGGAGCTCCGAGGCGGCAAGACCGCTCGAGCTTGTGTCAACAACACGCTCTCAGATCCTTTAGCTTTCACCTGCGGTGTGCCTAGCAAGGCTCAGCTCGCCGGCCTTTGCTCTTCAGCGTTACCATGGGCTCCCCTCATCGTAGACCTGAATCGAGCCGAAGGTCTTGGGCACGTCATCTTGGTGGGCTGGCTTCATCCCCCCCCCCCTCCAGCCATCGTACGCGGCCGCTATCGAGGTGACTTCGCTTGGGTGGCGTGCCGTGCGAATTTCTCCATTGGCTTCCGCCCCCGCCCCCGCACCACTCTAATCGTCGTCGAAGGTTCACTGAGTACTCTCAAGGAAACGGGCAAGAGCACCAGTGCCGCAGTGACGAATCTTACGTGGAGCAGACACCACACTTGCAATTGACCTTGCAACGCAGGGGATTGTTTGAAGTGAGCGCCTAAGACTTGGCTGCGGCGCAGAAGGAGCGCATCCGACGGATCGTGGTGGGTGGGCGGTGATCCCATCTTCCGTGCTTTAGGCAGAAGAATTTAATTACGGTAACGTCAAAAGTTAATGCAGCTTCCGTGACGAGTCTCTCTTGCTTCTGCGTGCCTGCTCAATCTGGCTGAGCGCGGACTCTTCTTTTTTTTTTTTTTGTTTCCCCGTAATCTCGCCACCTTGCCTCTTTTTGGAGTTTCACCCACATTCTTCTCGTTGGCTGTGGAGAGTGAGCTTCGATGCAAAGCGTACCCCTCTGTTTCAACCGCACTGCTCTCTCTCTGGTCACTTGGATGACGGAGTTGGTGCAGGGGTTATTCGGAAGCAAACAAGAGTGGTGCCGATGCGTTTTGCTGTGGCTTATTTCTCTAGTGCAGTGGTGGCTTGCCGATTTGAATTAATGTCTCAAACTGAAAGATAACGGTCCACTGCGTTGACTTGAGCTCACATGTGGCGGCTTCGAATGGAGGTCATGTATTGCCCTTCTGTGCTCCGTCTCAGTTATGGATGACGCGTGCTCAGGAGAAGCGCCCCATCTACAGCTCTTTCGCCTGCGCTTTAGAAAATTCAGGGTTGCGCTGTATCGCTGCACTCCACACCTTCCTTCGCTCACACAGGCACGTATGGCGTGCCCTCCATGCGTTCGTTCGTCCATGCTCATGCCGATAGATGGTGATGGCTGCTTTCCCTCCCTCCTCTTCTCTATGAATATGGTTACTGGGCGAGTAGGTCGTGCGTTGATTGCTATCTTGACCGCTTTCCCTGGCTGAAAACAGGCGACGTAAGAACCGTGTCCCCCCGCCCCGCCCCGCCCACACACGCGTGCGACGCTTCACGGAGGCCTTTTTGCTCTTATTAGTATTTTTCTCGTTTGCTGTTGTTTTTTTGGTTTGGTTTCGTCGGGCTTTTCGAACCCACGCTATTTTCTCTCTTTTCTTTTTGCCCCGCTCTCTCACACGTTGCGTGCACATCGCGCCCTCTCCGCCGTGCGCGTGTTCATCGCCGAGGCCCACGCAGTTTGATCGCTTGCCGTGTTTCTTTCGCTCTTCTTATATATATATTTCTCTCTGCGCCATTGCACACGAGACCTTCGAGTAGTTCACGCAGTCACCACCAGCAGCTCCTCTCTAGCCACCATGTCCGGCGCGCCCAAAGACTACTACACCTCGATGGTGTACAAGTCCAATTACCGGGACACGCAACCACCCTTCGCCATGGGTGCGGTGCCCAAGAAGCATATACAGCCCTACCGCATCCCGTTCAGCAGCAGCCAACAGAGCATCAATAACAACACTCTGCCGGACGGCAGCGTCTCGTCGATGGCTCCCTCCGCCCCAACGACGGTGCAGCAGGCCGTTTACGCGCCAAGCCGGCCGCACGGGTACGAAACCTGCGACGCGGCAAAGCCTACCGGAAAGCTCTACACACACAATCCGTACGCCTCCTCCTGCACGACGCCCCTGTCGGGCCTGTCATTGACCTCTGGCGTGGACAGCTTCACCAATGCTCACCAGGGCTCGTACACCCCTTCCACGACTCGTAGCAGCAACTCTATCACCACGCCGCATAGCACGGCAAAGACCACACGCCCCGTCTACGCCGCCTCCGAAGCCAGCGGTGGCGGTGAGACGGGTGTGTTGACCTCCACACTGGAGGAGCAGTTTCTTGGGGTTGTGGGCAGCATCGCAGCTACTGCCATGTCTTCTCGAGGCCGGCACTTGCTGCTGAGTGTGCTGCGGTTGCAGCACGTGGACAAGATCCAGATGATCTACGATGAGATCGCGCCGCAGTTCAACGTGGTAGCGGTGGACCAGCACGGCTGCCACGTCGTGCGCACGTTGATGGAGTACGTATCCAATGAACAGATGGAGGCGCTGGTGCCGCTTATCAACCCTGCGGTGGTGCTGCAGATGGCGACGGCCACGCAGCACACACGCCGTGTTTTGCAGGCGATCTTCGAGCATCACAAGGCGGAGGGTCTCATGCCACTCGTTCAAATCGTAAAGTCGAACTGCAAGCAACTCTCCATGACGCAGCAGGGCTGCATTGTGATCATCCGCGTCGTCGAGTACGCCCTGCCGGCGCAAAAGAGGGCTCTCATCAACGAGCTGGTGCCCATCCTTCCTGACCTCGCCACGGACCAGTTTGGCAACTACGTAGTGCAGTGCATCCTGAAGAACATGGATGGCTACATTTCGCTTGAGGATCTTGTCGAGAGCTTCCAAGGGCACTGGGTGGAGCTTTCGTGCGACAAGTACAGCTCCAACGTGATGGAGCGCATCATTGGCATGCTGCGCGGTCATTCACGCCAGCGCATCGTCAACGAGCTCATCTTTGATGTGCCGAACCTGCATCGCCTCATGCAGAATAACTTCGGCAATTACGTGCTACAGGCTGTCATTGGTAGTGCTGTGGACCAGTATGAGTTCAAGCGCATCTACGATGCTGTCATCCCGTTTCTCCACACCAGCCCGTACGGACACCGCATCGAAGCAAAGCTGAAGGGCCGCTACGACGTCTTATACAAGAACGCATCGATGGGCTGCTGCCCGGTCGATGCCTCTCCAAAGTAGGCCGACAGCAGCAACGATCGCCCAGCAATAAAACTAAACGGAGTAGTTCGAGGAGTTTGTACTCAAGGAGTTGAAATCTACGACTGCAAAAGAGCGTGTCCACACACCCATTGACATACACCTATTCGCCGCGTGGGGCGGAGTGCGCTGCACTGTGCGGAACCGCCGCCTCTATCCTCCGCAGGTGACCCGCGCCTTCGCCCTCTTCCACGGTTCCTTCGTGCACCCCACCGTCGTATTTCTTCATTTCTGTTTTTATGTAAAACTTTTTGTCTCTTCTGTTTCCTCATTCTCTTTATATTTTCACGGCTTCCTGATTCACCATTCCAACGTTTCTTTTTTTCTTTTATTGTCTCGTTCTTTCAGATGTACTGTCTGCACGAATGCCGCTGTCTGTGTGGGTGCGCCGACGCCGTCACCACGCCCCCACACCCACACAAATACAAAAGAGCGAGGAAAATAACGGGACCCCTATTTGTTTGATGATGGAGTGGACTGGCACCAGATCGATCATCCTGCAGCCGGGCTGACCGCTGACTTCTTCCTGTGGTTCCCATATTTTCGTTACTTCTAAAATGGCGCTTTCGCTCTTGTTTCAGGTTTTTTAGTTTTGTTCTCTACTTTCAGCACTTTCTTCCGTGTTACGGTTACCAAAAAAAAAATAGGGAAAGCGTGAAGGAACAGGACAGCTTCAAGTGCCGCACAACAACTCTCCTCGTCTCTGTTTCTTGTCTTCGAAGTGTCTCCCCGTGTTCCCTTCTCAAAAATCCCAATACGCTTTCGCTTATCTCTCCATCCCCAGTGTTCTCCCGTTTGACGTGGCTTTTCTCTTTGTTTCTCTGTCTCTCTCTATATATTTATGAGTGTCAGCGCGACCAGTTTTTCTTTTGTTTGTTCTTTTGCGTAACGATGCCGCCAAGTGTATTCATCACATCATTGCGTGAGACATGAGGCCTTCTTTTGCCGCTCTCTCTCGCAACGGCAGCTTGCGTTTTTTCTATGCTTTACATCTCTTCTTCTCCCCTCTTGACATCTCCACGTGCGCGTGTGACCGGCACGGGTGTTTTCTTATCGATGCGCAGCTGTGCGCTGTGCTGCGTTCTTATGTATTTCTCAGAGGTCTGTGCGTATCTTTTCGTTTTTTTTTTATGCCGCACCGTGGATGAAAACGGGTGTTGCGGCCCTCACGTTTCTTTTCCTTCATATGTATACCACGCACTCCACTACGGTATAAACCGCATAGCCCCAATCGTGAGAGTTAGTGTATGATCATCTGCTTGAGAGGCGATGGGGTTGGAGCTTCCACGGAGAAGGGGAGTCAGCATGTCTACGTGCAATGGCGCTGTACTCGACATGGCACAACAGTGCGTGCGAGTATGGCAGGGGAGAGAAGGAGAGAGAGCGCTGTTCTGCTTGGTCTCGCCACAGCTCTTAGTTTTGTGGAGCTCTTTGTTTTCTATTTTTGCTTTCTTTCCCCGCCTTATGGAGAAGCCGAACGACTTCATTTCCTTCGTCTTCGATTCCTTCACTCTTTAGACAGGCTTTTGTGTCTCTTTCTTTGCTTTCTTTTTTATTGCTGTTTATGTTGACGTGTGTATGCAGCTGCGTGTGCGCGCTGTGCTCAGTCTTTCCGGGCGGTGGTGGTGGTGGCGGTGGTGCGTATGCGCCCGATAGCCGATTGCAGCTCCTTAAACGGGAAGGCGGATCCCAAGGCGTGCATCCCCACACAAAGCCGATAGCACTAGTAGAAACAAAACACAACTGCCTATGAAAAACTGAAAGTACATCACGTATATGTGTGCATGGTTTGCGCTTGACCCGGGTGCTTAGGGCAGGGGGCAATGCGAAGAAAAGGAGAGAACATGCTCTAGGCAAGAGGGGGCGGGCGACGCGTTCCCCATTTCATACATTCTGAAAATATATCTAAACTATTATATACACGGCTTCTTAAATTTATTTATCTTTTTGTTTGTTTTGTGCTTCTTTGCTGCTTTAAGTGCATGCAGGTATGCGTGTGTGCGTCGGTGCTGCGGACAGCTGCTGCTATGCGCTGCTGCTGCGCCGTTGTTTGTTTAGCTTGGTGTGTAGGGCGTATTGAGCCTGCTGTTTTTTTCTTTTGTGTCTTGGGCCCCTCAAAAGGTTAGAATGAAAAGCGCATGGAGCTCGAAGGTGGGCGACAGCGACGTGTGTAGTTGCCATAAAAAAATGATAAACACGTGAAGAAAGGGGAAAGCAACGGAGGCTTGCAAAGACGAGAGTGACCCGAAAGTCTTCACACCGCTCTGCGTTTCTTTTTTTTTGCTTCTTTTTGGCTGTTGTGGCAGCGTGTTTAAAGTGGAGCTGCATCCCATGGGAGTGCAGGGAACACCTCCAAGGTGGGGGATTGCGGAAGGAGAGCCTCCACACACACACACACGCATTCATGCATGCACTCACGTCCACCCGCCGCTTTTTCTTTAATACAGATGAGTCGCGGGCCTTCTTTTAATTTTTGTGTACAGCAGCTTTTTGACACCTCGCTCCTCAGCCAGCACCTGTTTTGGCCCCCACCCCCTCCCTCACATGCAACGACAGCACGAGCGCCAGCAGTTCTTGCCACACGCTCGTGGGGGGGGGGTAGCGCGAGTAAATTCGAAAGGGAACTCCCATTTAAGCACGGAATAGGCATTCTGTAGCGATTGCCTCACATCACCATGGGTGCATGGAAGTTTCATAGCAGGGGAGATGCCCAATCATTTATTTTTAAAATTCTCAGTTAGCTACTGTCTATATATATGTAGGCGCGCCTATGCGTGCATGCCTGTCTGCGTGCCACCACCCGGCTATCTGAACGCAGTTGCAGCGCTGGGCATCGCCGTTCTTCTGTTCTCCATTGCTTGTTTTTTCCTTATCGAGGTGCATACCGAAGACGGTGCGCCCAAGGCGAGTGAAGAAGGGAGAGCACTTTAAAGATGCGAGAGGAACATGGAGGCAGTGTGCGGGTGAGGCGCTCACATTAGAGAGGTATGGCAATACCTGACACAGCGGCACCTCACAGACGATCCACGCACGCGCGCAGGTGGAGTTTGTGTCAGGGTGACAGAGATGAAGTGAAAAGCGCCGCCGAATTTTATCGGTTTGTGTGGAAGACTGCACACAAGCGGGAGCACAAACTTTCTTTTCCACAGCGCATGAAGACGCATCAAGAAATCCGCGTTTGACGTTTTCTTTTCGCAGCCGCCCTCTTTGATTCGTACTCTCTCCACTGGATGGCCTTCTGCCGGCTTCAGAAGGCCGTGCTCAGAAGCGCACGGAGGGACATAAAACTGAAGAAGACCCAAGGTAAAAGAAGTAGAGGAAGTAAAAGGAAGCAACACCAAGTGGCGATGGAGGTGTCGCGTTGGTGGGGGCCTGGAGCTAGTCTCGTTTCGATGAACTCAACGAAGCGGATGACACTTCAAAAAACAACAACAACATATAGATGCCCTTCGGCGTCATCACGGTGCTCGATCCCCTTCAACTAAGATGAGATCCATTACTTGTTCTTTGACAGGGGGATGCAGTGGGTGGCCTCCTGAGGCAGCACTCACGCCAATTAGCGCCGGTGTTTTGCGCTCATGTGTATAGGCGGGGGGGGGGGGCGATGCCCTCCTCATCTTCTCACCAGTCGTGCGAGTCAAAGCGCGGCTTTCTTCTGCACGATGCTGCGTGAATGCCGTTGCACACCCGCTTCTCAAGCGTCGCCTTCACTTCTACGCTGCCCGCTTTTCCCGGCTTTTCTTTCTCCGGCTGCTTCTCTCGATTGCCTTTGTTGCACTGCCGCTTAGCAAGGCCACCAGGCATCGCTCTGCATCACGGGGCTGATTCACTGGGCCACATCACGCGTTCAGCAGGTGTGCGTGTATGCGTGTGGGGTGAAATCAACCCCTTTCTGCAACTGCACGCCTGCAGTCACGGTGCGCTGTTGGGGTATCATTGAGTTCAGTCTTTTCATTTAAGAGATAAGGGCACACGCACACAATCATATGATGGCCGCAGGTTCCTCTGCCCCCCTCGCTTGCAGCTGGACGGACGATGGTGGTAGTCTCGCTGACTGCACTGTACATCTCTGTTTTGAAGAAGAGGGGATGGCGCAAGCAGAACACCTTGTGCAGGAGGCGCTGTGCACAGCGCCTGTCCCATCGACAAGAGTCACGCTAACAAATCCTACAGTTGCACCTTGGCTGGAGCTGACGGTTGGCGACTTCGGCATCGTAGCGCTGTGCGTCGTTGCCAATGCCCGTGTGCTGGAGATCCATGAAGTGACAGGACGAGGGGAGGGAGATGATAAAGCAGTGACTACGACACCGTTGCTCACGCAGGAGGCGCAGCTCGCAGATGCGTCGACCGGCTTGCACGCCCACTTCCTCTGCCACGGCGGCAGCGGTGCCCTCTTCCCTCCTATGCACGTCTATCGACTGAAGCTGTTCGGCCGCACACCACGCAGTGAAGTCTGCGTAGCGAAGGTCTGCCTCGTGCTGCTGAGGGCAGCAGTTCCCACACTGGGACAATGCTTGAGTGCTTCACCAGAGTCGCCGGCGGCAGAGGGGGATACGCAGGGTGACACTGCCGTGCCGAGTGCCGCAAATACACTGGAAATCCTCCTTAGGCTGCAGCGGCAATTCTTCGTGATGGAGCAGCGTGTTGATGCAGCCTTCGAATGTGTGGCGCAGCGGCTGGCCCGGCTGGAATCGCGTGTGTGTTGTCTGGAGGCGCCCAGAGCAGTGGCCACGACTGCTCATGATGCAGCACCGACACAAGCGCAGGGCAACTTACCGGTGCTACGGGGGGTAGAGGAGGAGGAAGGGAGGCAAGCGTAGCAGCCCTGGGGTTACCTGCGATACGCTGGCTGTGTGATGATCTCGCATTGTGCTTGCTGCCCACTCCTCGTCAGTAGTCTCGACGCTTTGTAGTGCATGCGATTGCCGCGTCCCCGCATGTTGGAGCAGGGCGCCCAATGCAGCCAACAACAACTATAGAAAAGCACTGTGAAGAAACGTCGATCACGGAAAGGAAAAACTTTGCCTTCCTCTGTCCTAGATTTGATTCACGGGCAGCTCCACGTTGGCGACGTAGGGCAGCAAGCGGTTTCAATGCGTGTCTGCTGCGTACTCCCTTGCGGGGCATCGTTTCGCTCTTCTGTTGCTGATGCACGCACTGCGCTTTTCAAGCTTTGGCTCTTCGTGCTCCTTCTGCTCGCTTCATATTCCTCGCCACACGAACACACAAGCACTGAGAAACAAACGAGGGAAACAACGGCGACGTACAACTCACTTCCTTTGCCGTTTCACATTCACGCAACATGCAGCTGATACGCTCCAGTCGGCTGGCCTCTGTGGCTCTTGCCACTGCCATTACGCCGCGCCGCTCTTTTCACTCGCAACATCGCACCCCGATCATCCCACAGGTGCACGTTGCCGACTCGTTGCCCACGCAGCGCATCCACGTCGGTTACTACGTCCATCGGCATCAAATTGTAAAGCACACGCCGCACCCGCTGGAAATAGAGATGAGCTACCTGCTTGACCGAGAGCAGCAGCGCTACAGCCGACACGAGTCGACAGAGTCTGCCACCGCCTTCTTCGCTAGCCGGGGGCAGTCGATGGACGTCTTAAACCGCACCGATGCGAATCAGATTAAAGGCAACTTCTTCGGGTTGGAGCTGTATCAGGACGCCATGAAGGTTGTTCTGCAGCGCTACTCGCCCGAGAGGCGGGTGACGGCGGCGGACAGATGGGCTCCGTCATCGCTGAGCGACCAACCCCCGCGGCGTCACAGCCTTCATCGAAAGCTAGATGACTTCCTCTACTTCGTTGTACAGGAGGCGGATACTGGGAAGTGGACGATTCCGAACACCGCGCGCAAGGACGGCGAGTCGCTTCGCATGACGGCGGACCGGGCACTCTCCTCGCACAATGCCGAGGGCCTCGATTGCTTCCTTTGGTCCAACGCCCCACAGGCGACGGTGCTGCTGGCGGAGGAGAACACTCGTCTCTTCATCTACTCCGCCACGTACCTCTCGGGGAGGCCGCAATTTGACTTGCTTGAGCCAAAAACGCAGGACCACGCGTGGGTGACGCGGCAGGAGCTACTGCAGTACAGCGACAGCTTTAAGAGTCAAGATATATTGAATGCACTGCTGGACATCAGTGCTGATGGCACGTTTGAGTCTAGCTGAGCTTCGACCACACACGAGGAGCGACGCATGGCTCGTGACTCTTCGTATCTGTGCGCTCTTGCGGATGCAAGACTCTCCGAAGGGGTCTTCATTTAGTACAGCGGTACAGCGCAACAACATGAACCCGGTGAGGCAACGCCTCCTCACTTCTCATCTCCATGCCTCGTACGTTATTGCAGTCTGATCTTCTCTGATTGCAGAGTGTTATCTGTCTCTTCTATTGGTTGTTCATGCGTACGCCTTCACTGAGTTAGCGCCTGCGGGTGCTGCGTAAGTTGCTGGACATAAGCCTGTGCGCTGCAAGTCTGCCCTCTCTCTTCAGCCAATGCTTCTGTATCCCTCACACACACACACACACACACACAACGGAAAACATGGTATACCCGCATACAGCTTGTGTGCGGGTCTGTTGCTCCACACGAGGCCTTTGGTTTCCATCCATGCCGGAGCGACTGAGCAGTGAGAGGCCCATACGCCCATATGAATTAACTTTGCGATGCATTCTGGTGCCTGTTCTGCAGGTGCACATTGCCATCACCTGCTCCTCCTGTTGCATCTCTGCGTACGCTGTGTGCATGTGTGGCACGCCTCTGCAGAAGAATCCCGGGCGACACCACCATTGAGGCACACATCTGCACCACGCAGCGCCCTCCCTTCTTCTGCAGCCCTCTCCAGTCCCCATTCCCCCCCTTCCCCCGCTTCCCTCCAACAACCCCGCAGTTGCTCACTTGACCAGGTTCACCCCCCCAATAGCGCTCTCCTTAACATTTCGTGCCTCTTTTATTTATTTCGTTTGCTTCTTTGTTTTAACTCCGTACACGAGAGACGGACATTGCGGAGTATCACACGAACTCCCTTCTTTAACGGTTCTTCTTGCGCTTCGTTCAGTTTCTTCCTTCTTCGTTCTTTCGATCCCGAGGCCAAGGACGCCCCCACAAGCTTTTTTTGGCCCCTCCCATCATCCCCCCACGCCACCCCCACCGCGTCCTTACACTTATCGCAAGATCCACGTATTCCATTGGCTACCTTCACTCTTCCGATCACATTGTCACCTTCGTTGCTCTTTGCGTTGTGCTCTCACAGGAGATTCGGAATACGTGTTGCGTAGCGAGCGCTGTTGCTTCCACACTGAGGTGCCATCACACTGCGCTGTTTTCACACTCGTTTTGTTTCTATTGCCATCCGACACCACTGATCACAATGGCCAAGGAGAAGCTGAACTTCCGCATCACGGGGAAGAGCATCACCTACGAGGGCCACGCGGAGAAGCGGCCGAAGGACTTGATGGACATCCTGGCGAAGATGGGCGTGAGCGAGGGCGTGGTGCTGCCCACCTTCCGCGAGAACATCGAGACGCAGGCCGACTACACAGACCAGCAGGTGATGGATATGTTCGCGGAGGCCAAGGCGATCCGCGAGGAGAGGAAGCGCGGCAAGAACGGCGGCGCGGCCGCTGCTGCGACCCCCGTGCAGCCCGCCGCCAGCGCCGAGGAGCAGGAGCAGCCGCAGAAGATCACGCTGACTTACGCAGGCAAGCAGTTCTCCTATCAGGGCCTGCCAAGCGGCAAGCAGAACGCGGTGCTGCAGCTGCTGTCGAAGCAGAAGGACGTGACGCCGCAGATGGCGGTGGAGACGTATCGTGCGAACCTGGCGGACGACTCCGCCACGGAGGGGGAGATCTGGGAAATGGTGCAGGCCACGAAGAACAAGAAGAACAAGCACAGGGATGCTAGCAGCGCCTCCGTGAGCGCGACCTCGACGTCATCGCCCAAGGCTCCCATGCCCACGGCTGCCTCTGCCTCCTCGCCGCCGGGCAACGAGAGCGGCGCCTCCTACGACGCCATCGACGAGCTGGCCGGCATGTCCCTGAAGCAGCGCGACGATCTGAACAACTTCATTCGGCAGGTGCTGGAGGGCCCAACGACGGACGTCGCGGCGCTACTACGCGAAGAGCCGCACCCGCGTCGCGAGGCCGAGAACAACAATACGGAGTTGCTGACGGCGCGCACATCCGGCAAGATCCCCGTGTACCTGCAGGAGGAGAACAACACGAGCGGCACGAGGCTGATTTACGCGACGGCTTCGATGACGTTCGAGGAGTTCCTTGCGGCGGTGGAGAAGAAGTTCGGCCGCAAGATGGTACTGTCCTTCTACGAGGGCGACGACGTGATCGAGCTGGACGACGACGACGTGTTGGCCATGTACCTCGAGATGATCGTGAGCGGTGACCCGAAGAAGCTGCGCCTCATCTGCTCCAACCCGGAGACACGCCAGAAGGAGGTCGACGACCAGATCACGGAGAACCAGCAGCAGAATACGAGCACCGCCGGCTCGCAGGTGATCACGACGAGGGCGAAGGCCTACTCGAATGGCGAGCTCTCCGTGACGGAGGAGCGCACGTACTCGGGCCACTCGCTGGCTGTGTACTGCTGCGCCTTTTCGCCAAAGGGCGACCTCTTCGTGACGGCGAGCCGCGACCGCTCCGTCCGCGTGTGGAACGTGCGCACCGGCAGCTGCACGGTGATGAAGGGCGGCCACAACGGCTTTGTGTTGTCGTGTGACTTCTCGCCGAAGGGCAACCGCGTCGTCTCCTCGTCGGATGACCGCACGCTGAAGCTGTGGAACACGTCGTCGTTCAGCAAGATAGCGACGCTGAAGGGGCACGAGGACAAGGTGTACTGCGTGAAGTACAACCCCAGCGGTGAGTACATCGTTAGCGCTTCGTGCGATCACACCGTGCGCGTTTGGAACGCGGACACGCAGTCGAAGCTTGTGACGCTGAAGGGCCACACGCTTGCTGTTTTCTCCTGCGCCTTCAGCAACAGCGACAATGGCAAGTACGTCGTGTCTGGCAGCGATGACCGCATCGTCAAAATATGGGACTGGGCGGCGAGCAAGGAGGTGAAGTCGCTCGTCGGCCACATCGGCACGGTGTGGTCGGTGAGCTTCTCGCACAACGATAAGTACATTGTGAGCGGCAGCATGGACTACGAGCTGATGCTTTGGGACGTGGCGACAGGCACGCGTCTGCGCTCGATGGAGGGCCACAAGACCTCCGTGCACCACGCCATTTTCTCCGATGACGACCGCTACATCTTCTCGTGCGCGCGTGACTGGAGCGTCATGGTGTGGCGCACGGCAGATGGCGAGCACGTAGAGACCATAACTGGCCACCTCAGCACCGTGTACCACATGGACTTCAAGGGCGACAAGCTGCTGACGTCTTCGCTGGATGACAAACTGAAGCTGTGGAGTGTGAAGCGTAACAAGGCGTGAGTGCTTCACACCCCCAGATTCAGCCATCTCTCCGCGCGTAATTCCACACGTTGTGACCTCTGCGGCAGGGGAAGGGGGAGGTTGGACCAGCAGCGACGCGTGCTGAGGTGCGACCTCCCACCACCACTTTTGTGCACTTTTTTTTTTTTGATTTTTGCCCTTAGGTGCTTGTGGAAGGTGGCTTCTCCATTTCTTCTTATTCGGCTGCCTGTGGTTCGTCGTTATGTGGAACGTGATGGGGGCAGTGCGCTGTTGGCACGTTGGCGCGCTCTCCTGCTGGGGAATGGTGTTTTTTTTCTATATTTATGTATAGCGCTGTGTGTTTTGGTGTTGTTTGCTGTACGAACTCTGTGGCTCCGGATGGTGGTTGTTGTGCATTGCTGTCCGTAGGCCAATTTTGATGTTGTGCCAACGCCCTCTTGTCCTTACAGTATTGCACTCCCGTCGCTGTGGGGGTGCCTGCCGGATCGGCGTTCCTGTCGTCTTCGGCTTGGTCCGGGCCAAGGCGGTAGTCGTTTTGACATCCCCTGTGGAGGGTTGTCGGCTTGAAGAGGGCGCTAGAGCTTTTTCTGCCTTCTTTTCTTTTTGTTTGGGTGCTTCCCGCCGCTGCTGAGACGGAGGCGCGTGCGACGCAAAAAAGGCCCCGCCAGCCGGACTCGCTGGGACCTGGTGTGCGGCAACAACGTTGTTTGTCTGGCGGGCCCTGAGGTCCGTGACGCCTGTAGGCGCCCAGCAAGAACACGTGTTCATTTTGTAGCGGACTGAAAGAGGGGGAGGTGACGGTGCGCTTCTGGAATTGCCTTCCGCACAACTCCTGTAAATTGTGTAGGCCTCCGGAGAGCGGACTAAATCGCGACGGGGACTGCAGTACACGACTCAGCCAGCATCGTAATGCACTCTTCGAAAAAGGGGGAGCGACAAGATGGATAACGTGCCAGCATGTACTTCTCTTTTGAACATTTCGCATCGCTGTTTTGCCGTGCTGTCAATCTGAAAGATGGAAAGTTCATGCGCGCACCACGACAGGCGGCTGCCGCAGCTCCTGCTAACTGCACTTCCCCACGGAGCGGCCCAGCGGCGCGTTGGCTCACATGGTGGCCTTCTGCAGCACTTTTTTTTTTTTTGGAGCGCTGCATCGTGTGTCGTAAGCGGAGAAGCAAAAACCAACGGGAAGCGACGACGGTGTGTTGCATGTAGTGCTGCTTGTAGGGCGAACTGAAGCTAATAAACATTTTCGAAGGACAGACTTTGCAGCGGAGTGACGCGTGCGGATCACAGTAGACGAGAAGGCACTGGGGCTTAACAGGCGGGCAAACGCGGTGCCGTTTGTTAGCTTGCGGCGACAGGGCCAGCGGCTGAAAGGTCTGAAGTGACGCTTCCATCATATCTCTATGTTTTTATTTCTTCAGTGACACCTGCATCTGTCGGTGCTGCCCTTCTCTCTTTGCTCTGTTTTTTTTTTTCATGCTGTTCTCCGTTTCAGAAGAGGCTGGAGATGTTGTTGCTCTTGCTGCAATTCTCCGTCACTCCGTTGCGCCAGTGTACTCCGTTTTCGCCGAACAGCGAGCGAGGCGTTCGATTGACGTCGAGAACAGTGTCTTTTCACTTTATTTGAGCCGTTTTCGCTTTCCGTCTTGTGCTTTCTCCATTCCCATCTGTCGACTGTTTTTGTCGACGTGACTAATGCAAAGCGATCTTTTTTTTCTTGTTCTTTGTGGATGAGATTCTTGGGACGGGCTCACACAGACACAAACCCGAACAACGTCAGCAGTATCGTGTTTCTTGTTCACTCTACTCTTTGTATAGGACTTCGTGCCACGCACACGCACACGTGGACGTCCCTTCATTGTACGTGAAAGATTCATACTGCTCTTTTTATGTTGCTTGCCCGCATGATATTGTCATATTTCCCGCCTTCTTTGCTGTTAAGTTTATTTGGGCTGTTTTCGAGGCCGCTAAAGAATGATGTTATCAACTTTCAGTCTGGCCCCATGTTGTGAGGGAGGCCGCCGGTGTGGCTGCCATTTGTTTCCCGTTTAAAGGTTAAAGTACCGACACGCTTCTCTTATTGCCCTTTGCTGGGCTAGTGCCAGCACTGCCACGGGGTGCTGTGGCTCGCGGTAGAGGATTTCTTATTGTTGACTCGCCTATGCTTTCCTTTTGATTCACTGTTACGCACGTTCTACTACAGGGCGTGTTGCTGGTTTAATTCTCTTTGTATTGTGTGTGGCTTCATAACTCTGTTGTTTGTATAACCAATCAACACAATCTCGACATTAATGCAATCACCACTACGAAGAGAGCAATTCATGTAGGTGACCCCCCCTCCCCCCACAGCGGCGCTCCCGCTATCCGTATCGATGGTGGGGGTGTCGTATCCGCAAAAGCTAAAGTTTGAAGTGGGTGAGCAGCTCATGGCTCTAATTGCTCTCTTGTACACACGAGCCTAGGCTGCCGTGCGTGCTGTCTGCGCACACATCGAGAGGCAAAAAAGTGATGTCTCATGCTTTCCTTCTGACGATGCGCGGCTCATATGCATGACATGGGCATGTGATCTGCCCACGACCGCTGGCACGTCGTTTTCGAAGATCCAATACTTCATGCGCTACCTTACTGGTTGAAGGTAGCTGCAAAAAATGACCTTCAACGCCATTCGTCTTCTCTTCATCCACTTTGATTTATTTTACGGCCACTTCGCGCGCTCCTCAGCCAGGGTGAAAGACTTACGCCCGCAGCCCTCCCATCGCCTACCATTTTCTCTCAGTAGAGATCACCACCTCCTAATACCAAGCGGAACACACGCACGCACCAAAGACCCTTGCAGGAAAGCGCTCGTTGGAGAGCCAACCACCATTAGTGTTACGTTCTCCCCCCTCATCCCTTCTTCTCTTTTTCTCTGACTTCTGCTCTGTAAGCCGTCGCAGAGGCTTGCCGTGCCCCCCTCTCGGTCATTCACTGCCGCCTACGCTGTCTGCTTCTCATTGCTATAACTGCTGACTACCCATTTCCGCTGTGCTTCATTTCTCTTTGCGCTGCGCTGCTGCTTTCAATCACCGACGATGCCCTCCACGTTGTCGTTTCCCGCTTTTATGGCCATCACGTCTTTTTATGACTTCACTTCCGTCCCACTGGCCTTCATCAGCGCCTCCTCTGCAGCGCGAGTGGCAGGTGAGATGGCCGCCTTTGAGGAGTTTCCGCACAGAAGCGCTGAGTTGCTGCCCGGTAGGGGCGTGCTGGGCCTCGACCCGCGCAGCGGCGAACGTATGGCCGCCGTTGGTGACGTGCAGCAATTTGAGCGCACTGTGTGGTGGCTGACGCGACCTCGCAGCTCAATCGACTACCGACCCTTCCCCCTCCGCAGCGTCCACTTCTGTCTCGACAGTTCCGTGGAGTCTTCGGTAGACGTTGTAGCGCGTATACCGCTATGTGCTGCTACGGTAAAGAGCTTAAACCTGAACATTCGGGGCGACCAGTGCAACCACATCTCGAGCCTTCGGGCCATCTCGCAGCTGGTGGGACTGCGAGAGCTTCTCATGAAGCACACAATGGTATCCCAGTCCTCGCGGCCGCTGCCGGTGAACATGACGGACGACCTCCACGCCGTATTTCGCAACCTGCGCAAGCTCGTTGTGGGTGATTACTACTTGGTGCAGCAGCTCCCAATGAAGGGCTTGAGCTGCTTAGAGGAGGTGGACCTGAGTGGGACCGGTGTCAACACTGATGTGGTCGAGGCGATTGCAGGCTGCAACCGAGTACACTCGCTAAAGCTGCGTGGTTGCCTCGGCATCGAGACCTTCGCCCCGCTGGGGGCCCTCGCGCGACTGCGCTGTCTCGACCTTTCCAACACCCGCATCCGCGACACCGAGCTGCGCCATCTCTGCGATTGCTGCCCGCAGCTAACGTCGCTTGGTCTGTACCGCTGTGATGCCCTCGGCAACTTCGCACCTCTAGAGCAACTAAAGCAGCTCCGCTGCCTGCAAGTCGGCCACACTGCTTTCCGAAACTCCGACCTGGAGCGGGTGTGCACGCTGCCTGAAGTGGCAGAGCTGAACATAGAGTCGTGTCGGCTCATCGGCGTCTTTGGCCCACTTGCGTATCTGCAGGAGCTGTGCGACCTCGACGCACGCGACACGTGGATGGACGACGCTGGTGTGGCGGCCGTCGCGCAATGCGTTAAGCTGCGTCGCCTCACCTTAAGCGGTTGCGCCTCCATCATCAGTTTTTCCCCGCTGTCGCAGCTGACCCGCCTCGAGCACCTTTGCCTGTCCGGCTGCCTCATCACAGATGCGTGCCTCAGCGCGCTCTGCACACCGTCGGTCCCGCTTCACACTCTTTTTCTCAACGGCTGCCGCGCCCTTCGAGACTTTACGCCGCTGCGTCATCTGCGATTGGTGGAGGAGGTGGGTGTGTGCGACACCGCCTTCAATGACGCGGCCCTGCAGGCTGTTGCGCAGTGCAGCCAACTGACCAAGCTTCATCTTCACATCTGCATCGCGGTTACTTCTCTTGCGCCGCTCGCATCATGTGCCCATTTGCATTATCTCGGGATTGGCGGGACGCGGTTTTCGAGCCGGTGCTCTGAGGCTGAATGCGCTACATTGCGAGAGCGTGGGGTGCAGCTCAACCACCAGCTGTTCTTAGTTTCTGCTTTCTGATTCTGTCATGAGCGGCACTCATCTCTCTTCCACACGCGTGTGCTCTTGCTTGCTCTCCAGTTCTGCTGCTTTCTTTTTCGATTTTAATGTCCAAAACGCGCTTTTCGCTTTCTTGCTACGATCTCGTTCACAGTGTGAGCCGGTGAATGCGACATCGACATCTTCAGCTTCTGTGTTTCTTGACATTCATGCGAGATAGACCTCCAACACACAATAGGCTTTTCATTCGTTTCTGACCTTCGCCATCACTGTCTTTGTGTTTTACTTTCAGTGTTTGTCCAGGCTTGTATCGCTCTTCGTATATTCGATGTGCGGCTTCCCAAACGCCGTGCATCAGGCAATTTTATATCCTCAAATGTACCCGCGTGTACGCCAACGCAGCACCGGCACCTGCTATTCCCTTTGGCCTCCTCCTGCTTTCTTCGTGCCATTGTCGCTCTCTTGTGAGTTTTCCTGCTGCAACTCCGATGTTTCGTTTTCATTCATTTACGTTATTTTTTTTTTTCTCATTTCTGTGTCTTCCTTTGTGTTCCCACCGATATTCTCATTATGACGGCTGCCGCTTTTCTGCACACCGAATCCCTGCAAACACCCTCCATGGCACTTCGCTGTGATGTACCGCGATGAGAAAAACCGGATGAACGCGCAACAGGGCAACTGGCAACAACCGCAGGCGTTGTGGGGCTGTGTGGGTGCCCCGCCCTCTTTCACCCCGGATGTGCAGAACCATGGAGTGCACTGACCACACTGCTGCAAGCAAACCAGCTCGATTACTTTGAAGTCCAGACAAGAAGCAATGCTGTACCCTTGAGCTCTTCTCCTCCACCATATTGACCCTGCCCTTTTCAACACAATATCTTACCTGTGCGCCACCTCACACTGCCTCACTGCTTTGTTGTCTATGCACTTACAATGAACACAACGAACGAAGATCACCCTCTGCTGCGCTCCGTCCACACAATTTTCTCTAAGAACAGCACTTCACTACCACACTCCTTTTCTTTAACAAAATGGCCAAGGGAAAGCGTTCC
>LJSK01000360.1:0-19947 GCA_001299535.1 Leptomonas seymouri
GCGCGATGGCCGCCAGGCCGGTGCCGACGTAGTGCAGGCCCTGGACCGAGATGGCCACGGTGGAGGCCTTGCGGGGGCACACAACCAGCGCGCTAGAGGCGGCGGCCGCACGGCGGGCGGCGGGCTGAGCGAGGACGCGGCGCATCATCTTGACGGAAAGACGAAGAGTTGAAGTGGGCACTGAAAGATAATCGTAATAAGAGGTCTGTGAAGTCCTGTGGGGAAGCAGAGCGCTGGGTGATGCCGCCGGCAATCGGTGGTGCTGGAGAATTTATGTGATGTGTTGAAGGTGAGTGGAAGGGCCAAAGAGGAAGGAGAGGTGCACCGCAAGAAGAGAGGGCAAAGGGGAGAAACACGCCTTTCCAAGAACTACAACATAAAGACGTTCTGCCATCGCAGTTGTGATTCCCAGCGTGCAACCAACAGCGCTTCTTCCGTGGTTGGATCCGCTGGCATAGACATGTACAGGGCTGTTCGCTGACGGTGCCCAGCTTGTTCGACGAGAGTTGGCGGGGCGACTCCCC
Organism: Leptomonas seymouri; assembly: GCA_001299535.1. Taxonomy (NCBI): domain Eukaryota; phylum Euglenozoa; class Kinetoplastea; order Trypanosomatida; family Trypanosomatidae; genus Leptomonas; species Leptomonas seymouri. The sequence goes on from LJSK01000360.1 coordinate 525, forward strand.
CGCCCCACCCCTTCTGCCACCCTCCTCCGCTGCTTTAATGCTGTTTTTCGTTGTTACTTGGCGGAGCCCGTTTATTACGTTACGATTGATGTGTTAATCGCAGAGCGCGCGGCGTCCCCGACGTCCTCCTCGGGTGGTGTGTAAGCGTTCGCTGCCCAGCGCTTTCATCTTCGACATCGACGATCGCAGCTAACGGCTAAGAGCGCCGTCATCCACAGCGAGGTGGTCCCCGCACTTCCGTTCAGTAGTGCCGCGCGCTACTCGCGACGGCGTCTGCCGCGTATGTCGAACATCCCGCGCGAGACCTCCTGAAAGGGGTTGGTGTCCACTAGTGGGCCGGGGGCCGCCTCCTTCGACTTCACCTTCTTCACTCTGCCACGGTCCATCTCCATCTCCCACAGCGGGTCGCGGATGCGTTGCTGAAACTTCGGTGCCGTCACGGGTCGCTTGACCGTGTCGGGGGTGTTGTGCGTCTTGCGGGCATGTAACGCGCTCACCGCGTGGCGACCCACCCGGAAGTTGGAAGGCGCCACCTTGCCGTTGCCATGAGGGATGCGCTTCATAGACTTGATGAGACCGCCGTAGAGTAAGGGCTTGGCGGTGGGCTGGCTGGCCGATTCAGGCGCACCTTCCTCCGACACCTCCTCGTGCTCAGGCACGTCGCTCTCCTGCTCGTCGTCTCCATACTCTGCTTTCGAGGAACTGGCCGCATTGTGGTGGCAATGCAAGCCACTGGTGCGTTGCCCAGGTGGCGGGCGCAGATGACGCATGTACGCACCGTCGCGCTGCTCGGCTTCATCGCCGTCGCTGTCGGAGTCGGTTGGCAGGTCCTCGCGCATTCGCTTCAGATTCTGCGCACGGCCTATAGTCTGCTGTGGCGTGTCTTCGCCGCCTTCTTCTTCCGTCTCACGCTCCGAGACACCGCTGGCGGGGAACCTATGTACCGTCTCCGCCGTTGATTCCTCAGTACTCTTGTGCTCCGCGTGACGGCGGCGCTTCTCGAGCAGTGCCTGAAGCTCAGCCTCGCTCAGCTCTCTGCCTATCGCGGTTTCATCATCAGCAAGCGCCACCGGTAATGCGCTTGGCAGTACAGTCGATGCGCGCGTATTGGTTGGCTGCGCCGCACCAGCCAGACGCATCTTTCCGTTTGCCAACGAGCGCTCCTGCTCAGCGGGCTTCGTTCTCTTCTTGGAAGGGACGCGAGAGTAACACAACAGGTACGCTTGTGCGCGTTGCAGCTGCTCCTCAGAGAGGCGACTGACATGGCTGTCGTTGAACTCGTACCACATCCCGTTAGATGCCTTTGCCATGGTGTAGTAATGACCGTAGTTGATTGAGCTGCCTTCGTGCACGCAGATCGCATTGAGTTCGTACTGGCAATCTTCCTTCCTCTCCTTCTCAATGGAAAGGGAAGAGGTGGAGGGCGGGTTCTGCTGCTGCTGCCTCGAAGAGACAGAAGGCAGAGACGTGCAGTAGCGCGTGATGTCTAGCTCCAGAGGAACCTGCACGTGCTTGTTGATTTTGCTGCCTGTCGGACTAAAGCGCTTCAAATGAATCATCAGCACCGGCGGTGGGACATGAATGCACAGCCTTTTCTTTGCTCGTACGCCGACCTCGCGCGGAGAGTGGTAGCAGCGCCCCTCCAGCTCCTCCGCCTGGCAAAACTTGTCAAGGCAGTGCGTCAGTGTGTGCCCAGCTAGCTCTACTGAGAGGATTGTAAAGGGGTCGTAGGTGTTGGAGTAAAGGGTTTGAGCATCTAGCCCATGCCGAGAGGCGCGATGCTTTTGGTGCTTGACCTGCTTCGCTTCCATCTTTAGGTCCATCGCCTCCTGCTGCTTCCCGGCACGCAGCAGCTGCTGGATTTCCTCCTGCCGTGACCACGTGACCTGGGAGAGGAGGTACCCGCTGCAAATCCGGTAGAGGGCGGTGGTGTACGCCACGCGCGGCTGCACCTTCTTGGAGCCGATGAGGCGGTGCAGCAGCGACTTCTGACACGCAGAGAGCATCTGCACCGCAAACTCGTGGGCGTCGCTCTGCCGGCCAATGGAGAAGTGCTTCGAGAGAAGGCGGAGGTTGCCCATGATCAGACCAGGGCGGTAGGCACTGGCAATGCTGTTTCCCACGCCGCGCCCAGGCTGCGCCACGTGGTGCATTTTCCGCAACGTCTCTGCAAGCGCGAAGCAGAAGTCGTATGGCGCACCGAGCTGATTATCAGCGGAGCGGAAGGTAGTCATCAAGTACTGCGCGAGGGCGGGGGTGTGGGCTATTAGTTGCAGCACGCTGTTTGCGAAGCACGTGTTGCCCAAATTCACGAGACCCAGCCCAACCGGGGCGATGTGCTGCCAGCGGAGGTGCAGGCCGCTGCGGAATTGAGCGTCGGGGCAGAGTTGCGTGGACGTGTCGATGCGACGTGGGTCATCGTCGTCGTCGCTATCGCTGTCTGACGCTACGCGAGGATCACCACCGTCGACCTCGTCCCCTGCATTTTTGTCTTCGCTGCGATGGTGGTGATGGAGGGAGTCGCGGAGCTGGCGGGTGTGCTGTGGGTTGAGGACGATGGCGCTGCGCGGGTACTCGACAATGTGCGGCTTGCGGTACCGTTCGAATTCTATCTTTCGGAAAAGAATTTCCTTTCCAGCAAAGCCCAGCGAGCGGCTGTGTGCGACGTCCATGCTGAGATGTGTGTGGGTGTTTGCGTGTGTGCGTACTCGGCGTCTAGTTGACCGCTTTCGGCGAGGCCGTGTGGTGGCGAGTGATGTTAAGGGGCGCAGACGGTGGAGAGGAGCGTGACGGTGGAAAGCAGCAGCGTTAAAAGATGGCTTCAGCTTTTCTTTTCTTCTGGGCAGCTAATGCAGTACGAGCACAAGGGGGCCATTGCCGTTGCCTCCGATCGAACTCCGTCGCGTGTGAGCGGCAGCCATCATCGGCTTTAGGGGCGTGGCTTGGCGCTTTAGATTCATTGCTGGTGCTTGCGCAGATGGTGGTCGCACGAGCGGAAGTGACTCCCTGGATATGGCATGGCGAACGCTGGAGAAGGCAACAACACCAGCGGCAATAAAAATAAAATGGGTGGATCGGCTGTCGTAAGCACGACTGCCCGCTCCTTTTCTTGATGCCCCCCAAGTAATGGTAGTCGCTGCCCTAGGCTTCCCATCAGTCTTTGCTAAGCGACTGCTCCTGCCCGCTGTTGGTCACAAGCTTGAGCAAAGTACGTCGCGGCGCTGCGCTTGCCGATGCAGAGGCTGGCAGGATAACAACCGACGGAGTCGACAGAGGAGTGCTACCAGCTGTTGAAGCAGCCAGGGCCACAGTGTAGGGTGTGGACACAAAATCATGAAAGAGTGGCTGCGCTGTTGGTGGCGGCGCAGAAACCGCTACGGGGGGAGGGGGAACGATCCCCTGCTGACTTCCTTCAAGACGTGCGTGAGGACCTTGCGGCGACGCCGAAGGTGTGGGTGGTGGCTCGTTGCGCTTCAGCGGAGCAGCTGTATGCACGCGTGCCTCGCGAGAGGCAACACCGAGACTTGCACTTACCTCAACGTCATTGCGAGGGCGCTTGAAGTGCAGCGTAGGCCTAAGTGGGATATGGACGGCACCAACGCTACTCGCTGGGGCTGAGACAGGGGGTAAGGTGCTACCTTGGGGAACGGGTACATCAGACGCTGCAGCTCTCGGTGCTGGCGGCTGGGGTGCGATGGGCTGAGTGACAATGACAGGTGACGTGCTGACATTGGGTATACCCCCACCATCCGCGATCGAAGCCGCAGACTGTGGAATCGTGGTGGCGCTTGTCGTTGCTGCTGTTGCGGAGGTGGAAGACAGGCTGAATGTAAACACAGTCCGCCGTGGTGTCGCTGTTGTAACCGCAGAGGCCATCACTGTTGACGCGGCAAGAGGGAGTACTACATGAGGCGCAGGCGAAACGGGGACAGACAGCGGCTGCGCTGCCGCTTGGCATGGAGGCCGTTGCCGTTCATGAGACGCGGTGGTGTTAGCCTCCGTAAGGTCTACGATCACTGGATTTACGGTGTTCGTAGAAGAAGTTCTCGAGACCGTGGGAGGGGGCCTTGATGACGTTTGCCGCATTAGATCCAACACGGAGGTTGCTGCCGTCGAGGAGGGAGTGGGACTGAACACAAATGTCCCATCGTGTGGTGCGCCGGGTTTTCCTCGACGAGACGACGCGCCGGCGCCACTTGTTCTGCCCCCTCCTGTGGGTGCGGTGGTAGCCACCAGCGATGCAAAGGAGGAGGGGGCGCCGTGCTTGTGCGGACGCTGGACCGTGTCCGCATACGCATTGCCCATCTCCGAAAATGAGACGACGAGGGGCTGGCCGCTCGATGTGGCTGCAGGAGCAGTTGGTGGCACCTTCAAGTCACCTTGCCCACCGCCCGGAGCCGAGCAGGTGTTCCGTGACGAGAACAGTGGGCTGTCCATGAGGGCGCCAGAGAGACGCTGCGCAGGACTGGTCGGTGTAAGCAAAGGCCCGGAAGCCTCGACTCCATCACGTTCCACTGAGGGCAGGGCGGACTGTGGCTGCTGGGAGTGCGCACTTCGACGCGGGGTTGAGCTTAATGAATGGGCAGCGCTGTCCGTCGTACCTTCGTCTGCTTTCGTCGATGGTGAGGGAGAGGGTGGTGGCATGAAGCGATCGAGGGTACTCTGCTGTGATGAAGACGGCGTGGAGGCCGTTGCACTCGTGGCGGCGGCGGCGGCAGCAGTGACAACATCACGCCGTGCAATGCTTTGTTTGTCTGCCCCGTTGTACAGGTGTACCTCCGCAGCGCTGCTGGTGGCTTCGAACATGGCTGTCGTCACACTCAGCTTCGTCTGCAGGAGCGGCCAAATAACGCTGTCGGACGTGCCCTCCGCAAGGAGGTACTTAATGCAGCAAGGCTGCACCTGCCCGATGCGGTGAACGCGATCCTCGCACTGCAGATGCGTGCTCGGGTTCCAGTCCAGCTCGGTGAAGACCACCGTGGAGGCGCAGGTGAAGTTGTGACCCGTTCCGCTCGACTGCATTGAGAGAATGGCCACCGTGCAGGTAGGCTCCGTGCGGAAGTGCTCTGCCGCTGGCTCGCGCTGCGCTGCGGGGGTGTCACCCGAGATGTAGATGTAGTCGATGGGCTGCCGCGGCCGCACCGCTTCCACCGTTGCCTTGAGGGCTTCCATCATGCACTGATGATGGGCGAATAGGATCAGCTTCTCGCCTGAGTCGAGGTGCTGCTCGATGATGCCGCTGACATAGTCTTGCACGGCGGGTATTTTGGCGCGAGCGGTGGCCATCTTCATCTCGAACGCGTTTGGTGCCCGCGCCGAGAGGTCTGCAGTCGCACCGCTGCCACTCATCCAGGATGCAGTCGCGCTTGACGATGACGATGCGGCAAGACTGCTCCGCAGCGCCAGGATTTGCTTCTCTAGCGCCTTCTTTTCCCGGTCTGTGATGTATACGTACAGCAGCTGCCGCGACTTGGATGGCAGCTCATCGCCCAACTCTTTCTTCGTGCGTCGAATCACGTAATGCCGCAGCATGCTGTGCAGCTCGTCGGTGTGGGAGTGCCCCGTCATGTCAATGCCAAAGCGACTAACATAGGAATTACAGTAGCGTGCTCCGAAGTGCGTTTTGCTTGGGACGACATTCGGCTGTATTGCCTGCAGCTGCGCGTACAACTCAATCGGACGTGACATTGCCGGTGTGCCGGAGAGCAGCAGCACACGGCGACTATCACGGCAGATCTTCAGCGAGAGCTGCGCGCGTTTGGCTGCTCCAGCCTTGATGTAGTGTGATTCATCCAGAATGACCACGTTGAAGTGTGCGGCCTCGACACACTTGAGGGAACTATAAGAGACGATAACAACATCTTGCAGGCTCGTTGCTTTTGCCTTTGTGCTCTGCAGTATGGCAATGCGGGTGTACGGGATGCCGCAAAACTTGTTGAACTCTCTTGCCCAGTTCTCAAGCAACGACATCGGACACACCACCAGCACCGGCCACTCGTCTCGGTAGTGGTGGGCCACCGCGATCGCCTGCACCGTCTTACCGAGTCCCATATCGTCCGCAATCATCGCACGACCTTGTTGCGCCACCACAAACCGCACACCTTCTTTTTGAAAGGGCTTCAGTTGACGAAAGACGCAATCGTCCGGGTCGGGGTGGCGGGCACGACCGGCCGCAACGTCTTCCGCATACTGCAGCGGTATCTGCCGCAGCCGCTCCACACAACGAAAGTAAAAATGTGGAATTTCCGCAAGTGCGGTGTTGGACAGCCGACGTGCCTTGAGCGCGTTGACTAAGCTGCTGTACTGCGACATGGGGTAGAGGAATGCCTTGGCAGTGGTGTACCATGCCCCCTCAAACTGTGGATCCTGCAGCACCTCTTTCCTCAAGGCCTCCCACCGCTGTGGGTCGCCTTGCACGCGGATCATAAACGAAGCCACGCTCTTGTGGACGGGGTGGACGAGGGCCTCAAGGCGCAGGACAACGCCGGTGTCAGCAGGCGGGCTTCCTGGGGCGCCAAGTATGACGCGCGTATAGCCATCGCACTGTACAGGGGCTAAGGCATAGAAGCGGCAGCGACCGAAGGCGCAGGTGAAGCATGGCTTGCCATCGCGGCTGATCAAGTAACGAGCAGGGAATTCGCAGTTGCAGTTCATCGTTGAACCACAGAACGGGGTAATGATGGTGGGTGCATGCAGCAGAATGGAAGTCGACGAGGCGCAAGAGTCAAGCAGATGATGGATTTGGTGGAGTGGGCAGACACGCACATTTGGAATTCCTTCACCACCTCTTCGTTGCCCACGACTTACTCCTACCCCCGGCACAGCTTTGTGTCAGAAACAACAAACAGCAGCACCAAAAAACGCTTTATTCGCTTAGTTTTCAAATTTGCTTCACACCGTCGTCGGTGCAGTTATAATCGTGGCGCTGTTCAACCAAGAATCGGGGGTGACAGCGGATCTATGGGGGGTGGGGTGAGCGTATGTACATGTGCATGTGTGTGTGCTCGTAAGGTGGCACGTAGCTGACAACACCGTCTTTTCTCTTCCCACCTCTCTCTCTCTATATATAAAGGTGTAGGGCTGTGCGCGAGTATACCCAAGGAAAGGACCAGCAAAACGTAATTTCGCAACGAGTGAAGGGGGTGAGGGTGGGAAGAGGTGGGGGAAAGGCCCGTGGCGCCTGCCAAGTGAGAACACGCAGGTGTGCGCTCACCCACCCGTCGTCGGTGCCTCTTTACGACTGCTACGACTCCTCGGTGGGGTGCGCTGCAGATCCATCACGCGAGAAACACAGGCAGAGAAAAAGAAAAGACAACCACACGAGGCGTCAAACAGAAAGGAGTTCCCAAGAGCGTCGGGTGCCAAGGGCTAGGCTAAAGCCGAGCTCAGGTGCTTGCGCACGCATACAGAAGCCCCCCCCCCCCCACCCCGATGTTAGAGACTTTGCACAGCCGCAGCGGCAAAGAATGCGAGCACATGCTTCCCATGCTGAACATAGGACCACGAGAGTACATTGAAGCCCCCACCAAACGCTCTTGGTAATACCGCAGCAAGGTATGCATTTCCCTAATTCGACTGTTGCACCCCCTGCTTGTGTATTTCTGTTCTTCCGGTGTGTGCTTTAGACCGTTACGCAGCAACAATTCATCGCGCACTGCACAGGCATTAGTAATTAGCAAATCGACGAGTCGGTGCATTCCGAGGAAGCGGAAACGCCAGCAAAGGAACAACAACAACAACAGAATTATCAGAATTAATCGGCTGTTAAGAGAAAAAGAAAAAGCCGCCGTTTGCACATCGGCAAAGAGCGGCTTAGGCAGAGCTTCTCATTTCCGCTCAGCTTGATCAGTGCTGCGCACGACGCACCAACACCGTCCGCTCCGTTTTCGCGCGCTTCGGCGGTGCTGCCGGCTTCTCCGCCGGCACAGCCGCGGGAGCCTCACGACTTCGCCTTCCGGGTGTGATGGCGGAGGCCACTGCGCGCTCCTTATTCCTTTCAAAGTCGTTGGCTGCCGTCGCAGCGTCACCGGAGCGTAGTGTGCGCTCGCACAAGGCGACCATTGCGTCAAAGGTGTCGAGGATGTCACGCGCCGTCACACGCGCCGCCACCACCCACGCCCGCAGTCGCTGCAGACTCTCTTTCAGCTGATCGACCGACGTCGCGCCGATACATGTTGCATCAGAGGACATGCCTGTGTGCAGCGTGCCCGCACACAGTACACACAACAGCTTCAGCGCGTTGGTGAACGTGGGGCCACTATACGGGTAAGGGGTGCCAGTGCCGTACTCGTTGCACAGCTCCCACAGGAAGCTAACGGTCCATACCAAGATATTGCCCTGCTGTGCGAAGAGACGCGTCAGAGAGGCGGATCTTGAGCACAGGTCCAGCAGGCAGCGTACGTAGGTCGCCCGTTGAGTATCTGATGCGGCGAGAAGATCACAGAGGAGCATCAGGCCGCTCACACTGTCCGATTCCAGCAGGGCTGCACCGTCCTGCAGCACCTCACAGGCGTGCCGGAGAAGTTGCAGCATAAATTCTAGTTGAGGAGGCGCACCTTTCCGCAGCTCCTGCGCCACATCCGCGGCGGATGCCTGGGCGATGCTGCTGCTACTGTTGCCCCCGAGCTTGTGCGTGCGCTGCTGCAGAGCCTCTTGCGTCTCTAGCATCAGCGGCACGCTAATGGCGGTGAGGGGTGGCGCGCTGGTCCACCTTGCAAACGGGATGGGCTCCTTGAGGGCTGTGTTGATGTTGAGGAGGTAGTGAATGAAGTGGTGATGCAGGGCGTCTTCGTAGCGACCAAGCGGGCGAACCGCCATAATGAGAAACGTCGCAAGAGCGGTGGGGAGGCGCGGCACGGAAGTGGCCCGTGGGACGGCGCCTGGCTGCTGCTGCTGCTGCTGCTGACGACGACGTGACGTGTCGGATTCGACCATTTGGCACAGCTTTAAGCGGGCGAAACCCACGACGATGCGAAGGGCGCCCTTCGGAATGTACAGGGTGGCGAGCGCTGTCGCTGTGGCTGCACGGAGCTGTGCGTCAATCGATGTTAGCCCCTTCAGCAACAACGGAATCACACGGCCCGTGGGAAGGTGCTCGAGATAAGCCGGCGGGAGCGCGGCCACGCGGTGCAGAAGTGGGACGATGTATCGTAGATCCAGCACATCGCCGGAGGTCAGACGATCTAAATTGGCGACGTCCACATCTTCCAAACCGTGCAGCTCCGGGTAGACAGCACACAGCACGTCTTCAGCTGCGTCAACAGCGCCCCGCGAGCTATCATTTCTGTTGCTGTTACCATTGGCTGTGCGGCGCTGAACGAGGCCGTTGTGCAGCCGTGACGAGACGCAGAGCGCCATGCGCGTCATGTCCTCCTCTGTCCAGGTGTCGAGGTGCCACGACAGCATCTCTACCTCTGCGGTCCGGAAAGCGCTGGCAGTGTGGCCAGCTAAGAGAAAACGATGCTGCACCAACGCCTGCGGCACCGCCGCACCGCGAAAGAGAAACCGCCCCGCTTCGTCGTCGCTGCCCTCATGGTGGCTGCCACGCTTGTCGTGCTTCATTTTTGGGCGAGGAATGCGCGGGCTACCGCCTTGTGGAGTGGCCTTCTCCTCGTCTTCCGGTTGCGCAGGCGCGGCCGAATCAACCTCTGCTGCGGCTGCTGGTGCGTTGAGGAGGTAGTGCAGGGACAGGCACACGGCGTAGCACAGGCGATCATGCGCACCCAGACCGCCCGTGTAGTTGGACAAGCAGAGCGCACCGAGCGCCTCCGCTTCAGACTGCGAGAGCGCCTCCACTTCATTGGGTTTCGCTGTGGTGCCTAAGAGGACACGGACGCAGACGAGCAGCAACACCAGCAGGCCCATGGCAGATCCGTCGTGTGCGCTGCTGGGGGCGCTGAGAGCCGCCTCAACGTCAGCGCGTTGTGCCAAAGCAGCGCGAATAAGTCCGAGGGCTACGGCGCTGGCCGCTTCGGATGCCCCGCCCTCCGCTTCCTCGTCCTGACGGCTGTACGTGGCGAGAAGACGGCCGGCAACGTGCCAGCACACCGGGTCCATCGCGCACCAGCGTGGGGCAGCGCTGGCCGTCGCATCGCCACGATGGAAGGGCCCATAAATCTCCAGCGCTGAGCAGATGCGCCGCATATCCTCCTGCGCCCCGCCGACTTCGGTGCCGCGTGCACCCGTCGCATCGTGCAGTTTCGTCAGCAACGCCATCTCAGCCTCGTTCCCGGGCAGCGGAACGACAGGGCTGTCGAGGGTTAAGACAAAGGTGCGTAGCTGCTGCACTGCGGAGGTGGCAGCGTGGCCCGTGGTCTTTGCAAACCCGCGCTGACGATCCGCCAGCACCAAGATGTCGATGCACTGTTGCTGCGTCACGCAACGGGCGCTGCTCTCCTGCTCAAGACGCGAGGATGCCGCGCGCAACAAGGTGTCGCGCTGCGGCCACTGCTTCTTGACATGCTCGACGACGTCCTCAAACTCCCTGAGCGTTGCGTGCAGATGCGTTCCCCACATGTTTGTCACCATCTCGTCTGTCTTACTTTTCTTCTTGTCGTTTTCCCTTTGCTGTTTTCCACTGCTTCCACCACGCGACCCCGCGGTCGTGGTCGTCGCCGTCGTGAACGCACCCGCGGCTGCCGCATCTTCCAACGTCCCTGCTGATCCCTTCTGCAGTTGCTTCTCCTTTGTGCGGTCAATGAAGTGTTGTGCAGCGGCCACTAAGACGCCAAAGCTGGCCTCGCGCAGTTCATGCGTCACGCGATCCGCTGCCTTCGAAAGACTGCGCATGAGGAGGTGGTTCAACACGTGCAAGAAGACAGGAACGGTGTTTGGCGTCAGAGACGACAGCCACAGGTGTGCCTCGGCTAAGGTGCAGGTCGAGTGGATCGTGACGCTGTGGACCGTCCACAGAAGCAGCTGCACCGCCCACCCCACCGCTCGCAGTTCTGGTTCCTCTATCTTGGCTTTGTAGCGGTGCGCCACCCACAGCAGGATGCTCAGCAGCAACGGCCACTCGCCGATGCCCTGCGCCTGTGACATGTTTACGTGGTGCAGCTTCACCATCGGCACGCGGCGCTGATGGCTGGCGACAAGCAGCTCGCACAGCGTGGCCACACTGGCGGCGGGCCACAGAGACAGAATGTCGTTGTGCTGCTGCAATGCCGCAGTGATCGGGTGATGGGAGAGTCGCGCACCCTTGTCTGTGCTTCCTTTCGCTGCGCCGCTGGTGCTTGATATCGCTGACGTGGGCACTACCGGTACCGCGTGCTTCAGATCAGGGAGGAAGCTAGGGACGGCGCTGAGCCAGGGAACACGCACGTCAAACACGTCCACGTAGGTCTTCATGAGTAGCAGCATGCGCTGAGTCACGGTGTGGACCTTCGTAAGAGCGGCATCGTTGGTGCTGTGCATGGTGGCGGTAAGGCTGTGGTGAATCTGCTGTGTCATGCGATGCCAAAATTCTTCACGGCTCGGAAGGGCGGCATGTAGGTGGTGGCGCACCTGCGCGTTGAAGGCGTCCCACACATCTGCGGCCGCATCGTTGCTGCCGTGCAGTGCGGCGAGGTCTGCTTTGGAGAAGGTGGTCGACGTAGCCGACTGAGCCCCGCTTACATCTCTTTCTTCACTGTTGTTGCTGCTGTATTCACTGCCTGCATCGCCTGCTGTAGCTCCTGAGGTCGCATTCTTCTTTATCTCTGCGGTTCGCTGGGCGGCATGCACTAGCGGCAGCACGCGCTTTGCGCGCATCAGCGCCGCCTGCGTCATCTGCATCGCCAGCGTCAGCACAAGCAGATTCGTGGAGCCGTTGATGAGGCGGTGAACGTACTCGGCTACCCACGCAGGGCACACCTCATCGGCGACGTCGCGGGGGCACATCGTGTAAAACGTCGAGCTTTTGGCTGCCACGGGCTCGAGTCGCACCTGGGCAGCGGCGAGATGATAGGGTATGGGACAGAGAAAGGCTCGGGTCATTAAGCTGATGACGGCCACACGCGCCGTTGTCGGTGCCACGCCGTGTGCGCCACCTTCCTCCGCCAGGTGGCCTGAAACGCGAATGAAGTAGGGCCGGATCAGGTCTGGGGCCCGTTGAAGAATGTGCAGCACCAACTCCGCCATCCGCTCATTCGCCTTGGGCCGCAGCTGACGGAGAAGAAAAAACAGAAGGTAGTTGGGCATGCCGTGGTCCTCCAGCGACTCGACGCGGGTGCTGGCGTAGTCGGCGGGGGACTCGATTGTTTCGTCTACGATGGCGTACAGGATGCCCGCGGCGTGGTCCGCGACGGGGTCAAACTCGAGCGCGCGGACCAGCAGACGAAAGACGTTGCGCTGCGCCAGAAGCACGCGGCGCTTCTGCTCGGGTGTGATGTTGCGGCTCTGAACGAAGTGCTCACGCACGACGCGCAGGGCATCCATCGAGCACGCCACTCCCGCGCTGGTGCCCTCGCGCAGCAGCTCCGCGGCATCCTCGAGGAGGTGGGTCAGCACGCCGTGACTGCAGATTGTCTCGGCCACGGCGTTGTGCATCGGCGATGTGATGAGCTGCACGAGGAAGCCAAGCCGCACCAGGCGGACGCGACGCTGGCCGTAGGTGAGCTGGAGACGAAAGGCAGCCAAGTGCAGCGGCACATCCGCGCGGCGCTGGCCGGTGGCCGTTGCGGTGCTGCTGCAAGCATGCATGTCAGCGGGGCTGCGAAGCCTTGCCAACACGAGCAGCGCTGCATCTTTCACCGCGGCTGTCAAGAACTGCAGGGCGGCAATGATGCTGGGAAGAGAGGCGTCTGTGAGCGTCGCCAGCGTTTTGCGGAAGAGCGCGGCGCAGTCGCCACGGAGCACCGCGCGGACAAGAGCGACGCGGCTGCCGCGTTCGGTGAGATGGGACAAGACAACCGTTAATGTTTGTGCAGTGGGAGCGAAATAGTCGGGCTTTAACAGCGTCGCTCGGATGGCCTGCAACGCCTCTTCCTGCTGGGTGATGGCAGTGGCGAGGGCGGCGCCTTGCTCGTCGTTGGCCTGCACCGCATTGCGGATCTTGGACAGACCTTCGAGAACGGTTTCCTTGTACTTGGACAGCAAGTGACCAATCAGAGGCTCCACAAGCGCCATCTTCACTGAAAGCGAGAAGGGGGGAAACTGCTATTAAGTTAAAGGGAGACAGACAAAGACACAGTAGTGGGAGAGGGAGCGGAAGGACGTTTAGGCAAGGGAGGGGGGAGGCTGCCAGACTTTAGATGTTGACTCGGCGGGAAGCGGTGATCCGTGTTGCAGGAGTTCTAAAATTTTTTGCGAGTGTGCAATTTCGATTCTGTGCCAGCGTGCATGAACCACGTCGTTGGCAAGAGCGTTTTAGCGGATCTCCTCATAAATGGGTGGCTGCGGTCGGCCTCGGGTTTCTTGAAGCATTGGGGAAAAAAGGGGCCGCTAGGGGAATTGAACCCCTGACCTCCCGCACCCGAAGCGGGAATCATACCACTAGACCAAGCGGCCACGGCAGCTGCTTCTGTTGCTCACAGAACGTGGATATCTCTGAAAGCGGACTTGTGATGCCTCGGCAATTCACGAACGTGGGAAGCAGGCGTGCCTCCTTCTCGATTGCCTTCGCAGCATTGCTGCCTTCCTCGTCGACATCGTCGTCCGCAGCGGACGCGTGCTGACTCACTGCCGCCGCCACTTTCCTTCAGCGTACCACCGTTGCTCCCCGAGATTGGAGAACTGCGTTGTGGTCATGCCCCATCGCGGCCTCTTCGTGGAGGGCCTCTGTATGCGTCAAGGCGATCACCGCCACGGCCCGGTCCGCTAACTCCACCTCGGCAGCCTCTCGCCTAGCGCACGTCGTCATAGAAGAGAGAGGTGTTCGGGGCGCGTATGCGCGGCTCCCGCGGTACGCGCGGATGGTGACTGAGAAAGACTGCTTTGCCTGCCAAGCGCCGTGCCGTCCTTTCCCCGCATGCAGCGTCCACCGGCCCGGGTAGCCGTGGTGTTGTGCGGGTTGGCCGTGTAGCCGGCGTGAGGATCGTGAAGTCGCGGCGGCCGGCGCAACCTCTGTGGCGGCTGTGCATTATTGGCAGGCGGATTGCCATCACGACAGCTCTCGCCAGGCGCGTGCATCCGCCTCTGCGGTGCGGAAGTGCGGTGCGACGGCTCTCCCTTTCGGGCATCGGAGTAACGCGCCTCACGATGCCGCCGCTCGCATGGCTGGAGTGCGCAACGTTGTGCCCGTGCCTGTACAATCGTGTCGCGGTCGAGCGCCGATTGGCTTAGACAACAACACGCACCGCGGCGCATGCTGAAATCAGCATCTTCACGTCACTCAAACACGCGTAAGGACGAGGGACGCACTCAAACCGCAGCGTCTCGCAGTCCAGCAGGAACCGGTACACCACGACTGCCCCGGGTGGCCGGTGACCGACGTGCTTAGCACCCAGAAAGCGCTGCCCGCACAGTGCTGCAAAGACCAGCGCACCAGCCGGCAGCCGCTGACCAAGGTGCGCGGAGATGATGTCCGTGTTGATCACACCCACCGGCTTGTGCTTCAGGTGTATCATCGCGTTTCAGTAGCGCACCCAGGCGCTGAAGGCGATGCATGTGGTGGCGGAGCTGCAGGTGCGGCTCAGAGCGTCTTCCAGCAACCCGCGCTGGCTGATCAAGGAGCAGTATTCACGCAGTGGCTTGCTCGCGCTGACGATGGATTCGGTGTCCGCCATCTCCGTTGTGTGGGGTAAGTAGACGCATGTGAAGTTGTTGACATGGCCCCGGTCTGTCAACGGTGTATCTGCCGTCTGCAGCGGTACACCGTGCAGGCATAGCGAGCGGCTCACCTTGCGCCAATCCGCGGCACAGGTGGGCCTGCGGGTGTTCAGCGCCGGGTGTACAGGGAGTCCAAACGCGGCGATCTGCACATTTCTGAAGGCTGGCATGCGGCCACCGTAAGGCAGGTAGCACCAGACGGGGGAGCTGCTCGACAGGCCGTTTGGGCCACGTGCGATGATGCAGCGTCGCAGGGTATCGCTCACGGTGCGGCGGAAGCAGGGGCGCGTGATATTCAACTCCACATCTAGCAGCAGCTCCTGCTTCACGCGTGCGAGCGACGGCGGGTCGTTGAGGGGGTGGGGCGGGGGAGAGTTTCGTGAATGTGGAGGTCCACCCCTGGTGGTGCGCGGGCTGGTACAGACACACGAGCACAGTGAGCGTTTCCTTGCGGCGGTCTTCCGTGAAGGCCGATATCGCCACCGCCTCCAGCGGCCTGCCCGGGGAAGTGGTGAGACAGCTGGCCGTCCGTGGCGAGCTCACTCACGTGCCGTTAGGAGAGAGAAATGCGCGCCTGCTTCCACGACGTGGCGAACACAACGGCGGTCTCCACGGTGATGGGGGTGCAGCTCTCTGCCGTTGTGAACCCGCGCATGCCTCCCCGTATTGGGCGTGGAGGGGACCATCGAGGAAAAGTGTGAGGTTGGCCGCGAATCGCCCTTGCGGCGTGTGTAGTCGAGCAGCTGCCGCCCTCGGGCGTTGCGCAGGTCGTTCGGCACAAATTGTTTCTGAGTGACCAGTCTTGCGCATTCGCCGTGCATGCTGCTGCACGGCACGTTGCGTGAGGGTAGTAGAGATGCACCCGAGCTACCAGCTCTGTCTGCCATCATGGGGCTTACTCCGCAGCGTCATCACAAAGTTGTGCCTGAAGAAGGTAACACACCACAGTCATGCGGTGCTTGTGTGTCAGCTCCCCTGGAAGTTGATCGTCCTCCGAGGGCATATGCACACTGCAGTCCGCATTGCAGCAACGCCCTTGCAGAGGCCGGCAGCTCGTTTGATTTGCGCCCCTTTGACTCGTGAAGAACAGTCGGTAGCCGCAACGCTGGTAGTGCTGAAGCACGTAGTAAAAGTTGGGCCCCGTTGCCCAATTACGTCACCGCGGCGGCTGTGCTGCCGTTTGGGAGCCGGTAGACTGAGCCCAACTTGGGCTGTCGCTGCTGCTGCGGCGGCGGCGGCATCGTGAACTTGTCGAGAGAAGTTAGACATGAAGGAGGCGTAGCGCAGGGGGAAAAGAAAGAACTGGAGAGACGAGGAAGAGAAGGGATACACCAACGCTCCGCCTGGGATTTCAGAACCTTGTGCTCACCGCTGCGAAGCCCCTACAGCTTTACGTGCTTCTGCTTGTTCGTACAATGCCCCCCCCCTCCCGTTCCTCTGCAGAAGAGAAGGGGTGCTAGCGGGTACGATGCATTTATTTCGGTTGCATTTACGCTACAGTAGATGCCGACATAGGGCATATGCCCTCCAAAAGTACTCATCAATATACATGTGAATACTCCAGCTTGCAGAATTAGAAGGAAAGGTTGCCGCAAAGGCGTGCTTAGCGATGACAATGAGTACAATCTTAATATGAAGGCTCAGGCGAGGGGGGGGGGGGGAGGGGAGCGGAAGGCGCGATGAGTTACAAATAGAGGCCCACGCAGACACCTTCCCATACGCACTGGCTGCAGAACAAGAGAGGCGGCAGCAACGACAAATCGAACCGATCGTTCGTCTCCCGCACCCCACCTGGAGCAGCGCATGGAGCACAGAAAAGGGTGGGCTCGCGCTCCGTACACAGCGAAGCAACAACGCAAGAAGCACCCCTCACAAAAGAATACAATGTGGGCACGGCTATGCGCCGTATCTCTATTGTCCCTGCATCGAGGGAATAGTATCCACCGAGGCAGGGAGGTACCGCAACACCTCCAGCTGAATCGTGCTCCGTGAATCCATTACGCTGCACGGTGCGGCATCCGTCTTGTCTTCCGCTTCGCAGGCCAACGGCCCAATCTTAGCCAGCGGAGGATACAGAAACGGCGGAGACGCCTTGCTTAACCGTACTGCAGATGCCCTCAGGAGAGCCTTCCAGGTGGCGTTCGCAACACCCTCCACGTTGACGCCAGTGTCAGCATGCGCCAGCAGTGCCCTCCAGTAACTCGCGGTGAAGACTGTGATGGCGCTGGGCAGTGGGGAGAAGACGGTGAAGAGCGCATTGCCGGTGGTGCCAGCCACCGGTGAGCCGAGTGCAATGCCACTCATGGACTGCGAGAGCGCACAGCTCAGCAACGTACCATCGGCGGCTCGCTTTAGATGAACATCATTGTCTTTAGAAGCCGAGGAGTACTGCTGAATGACCTGCATCACCCACTGAAACCAGTTCTGGGATAGCTCGACCGACGCGGCCAGCGGCATGCCCAGCTCGAAGTTCGACTGCGGCTGCCACACATCTGTAAAGACAGAAGACAGGGAAAGATTGACACTGCCTTGCATACGGTGAACGTAGACGTCATAGCGGCCGTGTGCCCACAAGATCTTCGGCAGCCTGGACGCTTTGCCTAGTATGTGCAGCTCCAAGTCGATTGGGAAGCGCCGATTGGAGTAATTCGCGCCCGTGAGAGAGGCGAGCAGCCGTGAAAGCTTCGGTATTTCGGCTTCGCTAGCGACGACTATTGTACGCAGCCGGTAGAGGCTGAGAAGCTCCTTGCGCTTGATAACGGTGCCCTCGGCGTGGTATTGTGACAACTTGGCGTCTGCAGGTATCCATTCCGACATCATCGACTGACGTGCGTTTGACGTGGCCGTGTCGATGATTTCCTCCTCTTCACTCTGCATCGGCTTTTCCGAGAACAAGTAGATAACAACACTAAAATTGAGGAGGATGGCGACAACGCCTAGCAGCATGAAGGCATGGCTGCTTCTGCAGGACTGTTTTGAGGAAGCGCCGCAGCAACTGGGAGATAACATTTTTACTGCTCTACGGTTTTCCGTGGGTGACAGATCCAACGGTTTCGAAAAGTGAATTGTGAGATTTATGGAGGAGATGGTGGCTGTGATGGTGGGGAAGCAAGAATGCAGAGAGGAAACAAAGGTGGAGTAGCAGGCGCGCGTTGGCAGCGTAACGGCTTGCAGAGGAAGAGGCCGCGCTGGAAAGCGATGGCGGTGCGCGGCAGTGACACGCGGAACGGCTGCACACACGAGAGGAAAAGAGAAGAGATGATAGGGCAACAATGTATGGTCTATCTTTATGTGCATGAATGCTGGGAGATGTGCGTGTATGCGTGTGAACACAGAGGGATAAGGGGGTGATAGGCAGAAGTATGATTACACTGCGTCAAGCTGCCGCACAGTCAAGGAACGCATCATCGGGCAGGCGATTTGTGGAGCAACAACAACAACAAGACATGTTCACGGCTCCTTTCCGTGATCTTGTGGCGCAGCACATTCGGGTACTCCTGTTGCCCGTAAGTCCATGAGATCACTCCAACAGCCGCTTTTGGCAAAGCAAGAGCACGAACACGCGCATGTGTATACATGCATGCGTTCATACATACATAATCCTTCTACTTCGCTCTGTCTCTCCTTTTTAATTTGAAACGCAAGAAGAATGAAGTGATATTCACAGAAATCATTTAAACGCGGAGAAAAAACGCAAGTAACTACACACAAACCGAGGATATCGTGAAGCATCCCCCCCTCCCCTCGCAGACACGAGCAACAAGACGGGCTCGTGGTGCTTAAAAGAAATATAAACGCGGGTGAGAGGTAAAGGCCAGAGCAAATGAAAACGATGAAAACGGAAAATCAGAAGCGGCAAACATCACGTCACCGTGGAAGCGCGTCACACGTTCGCCAAACGGCACAGCGATCACGCGAACGCCATGGAGGCATTGCGACAAATCCTATGCTCTAAGAAAACAGCAGTACCGGCGGCAGAAAGCGAGAAGTGAAAATTCAAGTTAGTTGCTCATCTTCGCTGTAGGCGAGCTCCTTGCATCTGCACTTCCCACCGAACGCAGGCAGAACATATAAGAGAGATCATACATATGTGGACATATATAGGTGAGCGTATGTGCAGGCCAGCCCTTCTGCAGCTCTCCGTGATACAAACGTGTTCAGCAGATACACCTTTCCTGAGAAGCTCATTCGCGGCAAAAATGAAAGAAGCCTTTCACCATGCCGATACTTGACTCCGACTGAGCAGCGTAGGCATACATAAGAGAGTGCATGGATGTACATGCTTCTTACTAACGTACCATGGAAACGTGGTGTGCGCACATCACAGCCTCAAGTCGCTGAAAACGCAAGACGCATTCACACTCGTGTCATCGGCGAGCAAGCTATCATCGTCTGCTAGGTTGGGCATCCCAGTGATCCACTTCAACTTCTGCTGCTTCTCCTCCGTCTCGGCAGCCACTTCCTCACATTGTTTCTGGAGCTTCGTCATGCGGCTCCTGCGCTGAAGGCAGCTGTAAACGCCCATGCCGAAGATGCTGACGAAGACGGCACCGAATACGACCCCCAGCACGATTTCGCAGGCAACGAAGTCGCTCCCCATCGTGCACACAACGCTGAAAGAATACTGGTTTCGAAGAAGAGTGGGTGCGAATGGAAACAATAAAGAAGACGGGGGGGG
>LJSK01000361.1:4950-18488 GCA_001299535.1 Leptomonas seymouri
AAAAAAAAAAAAAGGCAAGCAAGCATGATACAAAAGAGACCGTGGCACTGAAAAAGCGCTCATTCGCTTTTTCTTTTTTTTATGAGCAACAATTGTGGTAAATGAATGAAAGCATCAATGGAAAAAAAAAGCTCACCACTGCACGAGTGGACGACACCACCACTGCTGTCGGTCGAAACTTTTGAAACGGGGAATTAAAAACGTTGGCATGCAAAGCTTCATGAGTAAAAAAAAAAAGAAACGAAAAGCTTACTCACCTCGGCCTTTGGACTCTCCTCAAAGGGTCTTTGCCTTCAGCTTACCCTGCTGTTCTTCCGCCCACAAAAGCAACCAGCTTCGCAGAATCGCGATCGCCAAGAGTGCCGTGGACAGAGTGAATGTACGCGCTTGTCCAAAACGTCGCCAACGCCCAGTGTTCGATGCTCTTCGTTGACTGAAACTTTCGAGTAACGATGCTGTGGGGAGTGGGAAGCACCCCTACAAGAGTCAGTGCCCGAAGTCGCCCAATAGCCACGTCACTTGCGGCGAGCCCCACACCCTCTTTGCCCATCCATACGGGTGGGACAAAAGCACTGGTGCGCTCGAGCGCCGCCGTCGCGTTGTTGATCACCTCGGGAGAAGTGATGTCCATGTAGTACTTTGAGATTTTGCGAAGGGCGTCCGTGCTCTCCACCACCGGCAGAGCCACCGAGACGGCGGAGTCCAGCGTTTTGATTAAGAAAGGCAGCGGAGAATCGCCCGCGAGCACCCCTGTGCAGTGGGCGCTGTACGCCTCCCGCACCTCCCGCACCACCGCGCGGTGGTCGACCAAGGACGCGAGAACGTAGAGGGAGCTGCTTGGCTGGTACTGCAGAAGGCTTGCAATCGCCTCGCACAAGTTGATCATCATGGACTGGTAGAGGAGATCCATCGGGGCCTCCGGTGCGTTGGACAGCGAGGGTGCACTCGCCCTGCTGTCTACGGCCCTGTTCGGTGACGTCTGCGCTAAGCTGCCTTTCCGCAAGCAGCGATACGCCGCGTGGGCAAAGATAGACACCAACTTGATAGACGGGGTGCGCCCAAGCGACGTCATGAAGGGCGCCATATTGGCCAAAACCACTGTGCACGAGGTAAAGAGTGGTGTGAGGGTTGCAACATCCTTCATCTCCATGACGATGCACAGCGCCAACACGATGAGGTCGTTGTAGGTGTGGTTCGGGGGCAGTTTCGGGAAGCGGAAAGGCAGCGCCGCCGTGCTCACCTGGTTGCATTGCAGCACAAAGCCGCGCACTTCGGAGAGACGGGTGAGCACAAACAGCATCAGTTGAAAGCGGTACACATAGAGCGAGCTGCGGCGCACCTCCAGCGCATAGTCGAGAATGGGAACCACGTAGTCAAGCGCATGAGGGCTGCTGCCGAACTGTGCGAGACACGTAGGTGAAAGGTCGATAATCCGCCAAAAGAGCAGCATAAATTCATCCAGCGACTCCAAACGGTTTTGTGAAGTGGGAAGGTACGTCTGATTCGCGTACGCATTCACACCAAGAATTGCCTGCATCCGCTCCACGACCACCTTCGCCTCTGTAATCGTGATGTCGCGGATCGCCTTGCGGACACTGTGCACAAAGCGCGGTGGTGCGCCTTGCGTCGGCGACTGCGCTGGCGCGGAGCCGTTGTCCGAGTGTTGGTTGGCCGGCTCTGTCTGCTGCGTACCCGGCGAAGCCTGTAGAAGGCATGGCCCACTCGCAGCGGGGTCTTCAAGCGAGTGCTGGCTCCCTGGATGACTGCGCAATGGTCCGCGCGCAGCCTCTTCGGAAGCCTCTTCTTTGCTTTCTCGCAGGCACACACTGTTACCTCGGGGTCCACCAGGCGGCGAGCCTGATGAGTCTCCGTTCGCATCACCGTGTTGAGTATCGCGTGGGGTTGGGAGCGACTCTAGCGGAATACCAACGTAAGAGAGGGTGGCGTCGAGCACACGCGCGCAGGCCTCCACTAGCTCCCTCTCCTCCACCCCAAGGTGGCTCGTGTAAGGCAGGTACCCATAGGGGACAAAATGCAAAATGGTGTTGAGCATCGAAATCGCCAGTGTGGGCATCAATGGCACCGAGGTGGTGGACAGAATGGGCTCGAGAAAGATCGTGTCCCGAAAGCCGATGTGGTGGTAAATGCATGAAGACAGCGCAATGAAGAGGATGTCTAGCAGTCTCTTCCGCATAGCTGGAAGTCTCGGTGCGGCCCAGGAGAAGCTGGGGCCGCCTGTGCTAGACGCAAAAGCCTGGATTGGATCCTCTGAAGCGAGTCCAGCGCACCACATAATTCCAGTATCCACCTCAGCATGAATAACGCTCAGCTGCGGCTCAGCGGGCTGTACAGCTTGCTCAGGCAGTGTTAGCCCGCGGATGAAGCAGCACTCCACAAGCGACCAGACGAGGAAAGAGCCCAGTGGCAGCGGTTTGGCGTAAGGATGAGCAGGAGCAAAGTGGATGTACTGCCGTGGCATGATCGGGAACATCTCGTCAGGCCTGTCGTCGTCGCAGGTGCTGCCTCGGACAAAAAAAAGCTCCTGAAAGTTTTGAGTGGCGTTGGTGCGATGGCGACGCGACGTCTCCGTCATCCGCACGCCATCTGCGGTTTCGGTTGCCGGGTCTTTCCCCTGCAAGCTTTCACCTTCCGCTGCGTGATCGAGAGCTGTAGAGCCTCCCTCCAGCGCAACGGGTAAAATGTGGTACAGGATTCGCAAAGCTGTGTGAAACTGAGTCATGAGCTGCGCGGTGAGAATGGTGCCTGACGCGTTGGAAGTGGTGTTGATGTGCTGCCTCTTTGCCCCCACAGCTGCGACGGCACCGATGCAACGATAGAGCAAGGCGGCAAAGTTGCGGGTGTGGAGGTGCCGCAACCGGCGGAGCTGCTCGACTGGGAAAACCTGCGACGCCTCGTCATCCGTTATCGGCGTATTGAGAAGCTGAACAATAGATTCCGCGGGCGTGGCTTCGTCAGAGACGAATGTGCGGACGAGCTTCGCCGTCTCAAGGGCCGAAGTGGACACTCCCATCTGCAATGATTACTTTTTCTTTCGTGCGCTGTATTGGGATTGACTCGTTGGGTGTCTCTCTTGTTTTGCGTACTTGATCAAGCAGAGAAAGTAGACGATAAGAGAAAGAATAACAGAAGCACCCAGCACTGACAACAACAGAAAACGAAAGAAAAAGCCTCGGTTTCCTTACCAGAAATTAAGCCTCAGTCGCTGTTGTGTGTAGATTGAGTAGCTATAAAACGATATGGCATGTGATCGAGAAGAGAGGATAAGACAAAATATGCGTACAAAAAAAGGGGGAGTAATGGCACCAACGTAAAGCGAGCGCGGTCGGTTTGTTTCAGCACCTCTCTTTCCTTCCGTTAACGTAAAAAACGGGCGGCTTGGGCAGAAGTTTTTGATGGATGATGGAGAGCCAGCAAGCTATCCAAAATGCTTTCATGTTTGGTTAGCAAAGCATTTACATCAGCGCGCCACAAGGTTTGAGGGGGGCGAGGGAAAGAGGAGGGTCGAGTAAGAAAAAATGAGGATTAGAAGCCATGAAGCGGTAGCACGAAGAAAACAGCGAAGCGAAGAGGGTGAAGTGTGCAACAACACCTCCTTAGCTGATGGCGTGGGAAGCGCTCCTAGAACACTACAGAGTCTTCTTCGGGGAATCAAGGGGGAAGTTTCACACAGGGGGGCGAGGCGCCCTTATAAGCGAAACAAAAACGCTATCTCACTGTGAAGCTAAAAAAAAAGGGAGCCACATAATACACTTTGTTGAAGAAGTCAGATGATTCAGTTTCATGGGCAGCTCCTTTCCGATATCCTTCCTTTCGAAGGAAAATACAGTGCCTGCATACCAACGAGAAAACAAGGCAAGGGGGAATACACAACATCGAACGTTGAGGGTCACAAAAAGAGAAAAAAAAGAAGCTAGTGTACATCGCACAACATAAATCAATCTTCGAAGCCTATACATGGGGGTGTAAAGGTAAAAAAAAAAACATTGCACCGCAATGCCATCACACAAGGAAAGAGGGAAAGAAAAAAAAAGAGCGAAGCAAAAGCAGCAGAAAATCAAAAAACACATTCTTTTAGAGAAAACGGAGGCGCGTTCGTCCACACACGCTGCTCGTTCAACTGGACTTCCTTCGCTCGTGCGTACTTCAGTGCCTCAAGGCGCCGTCTAGCAACACAAGAACGATAGGCGTCCTGAATACAATGAGCGGCAACGTTTTCGTCCGCGCTTCCTGCATGCTCTTCTGTCTCATTTCCGCATGAAAGCTGCTCACGGAATGCAGCGCCGCCCAACAGCAGGTCTTCCCCGATTGACACCACGTGTAGCGTGCGGGCACGGCGCAGGCGGTGTGCACGAAAGGCGCGCTGAATGACGACACAGCTTCGCTCCAACAGCCGTCTGCAATGCACGTTTCGGCCATAGCACCGTCTCGCATACACTGCCCTTCCCCACTGGCGTCGCACAAGCATTCCGCGAGCCCGCTTCTGTATCACTGTCGCGTAGTAGTGGCGTGAATTGCGGAAGTGGTGCAGTGTCTCTTCGTGGGTGAGTCCCCGAAGGTGGTAACAGCGCAAACGGGCGCAATGGCCGCGGTACACACGTTGGATTTGGAGGGCTGCGTACGCTTGTCCTGCGAGGTCGCTGTCCAGCACCTTCTGCTTCTCCGTTGCTTTGCGGAGTTCATCGTACGCCGCTTTTGCAAACTTCATCCGTGCAAGACCCTGTACCACGAGGATCTTCCTAACATACGCGGCGCGCTCGTTGGCTCTCCTCCGGGATTCTTGACAGGCTAGCCAGCGCCGCACATACTTTTGGAGAACGATTGCTGCCTTCTCTCGAGCTGCAAGTAGCTGATGACCTGCCTCAGCCTGCTCAACTCGCCAAGCACGCTTGCCTACAATGTCGCGAAAGAAGTGTACGATGGTGCAAGCACTTCGCTCGTAGCGTATTTGGCGCAGCCGCTGCTGGGACATCAGTTTTCTTTTTAGGCGCATGAGGTCCTGTGATGCCGCGTACGACTTAAGAGCGGACAAGACACGCTCGGTTGCCAACCATTGGTCCTCAAACGCCCTTTCTGTTTTCAGCAGCACTCCTAAGCGTTGTCCTAAAAGCTGCACCACCGTATCGACGGATTCGTGCGCATTTTGCTTTACTTTGGACGACGCCGGTGGCGGAGCGAAAAGCTGCAGCACCTGATATCGCAACTTGGTGTTGCCTTCCGCAATCTCCTTCCGCGTTTGGGATGCCAGCGCGCTCTTGGGGCCAGGCGGACGCTGCGCCGCTAACTCCGTTAACAGCGGGGCCAGCGTTGGTTGCGGAGACCAAACAGAACGATTGAGGGTGGTGGACGGCTGACTTGCTGCCTCGAGCAAACGGAGCGTCCACTGCAGGGGGGTGCTGGTGCAGAGGAGCACCCCAAAAATTGGCTCCCCTTCGCACGCCTCGAAATGCGTGCCCGTAAAAGGAGAAGTCGGCAGGGACTCTTCGGCTGAATATCCAGGTAGAGAATACCCGAGAGCGTTGAGGGCATCCTTGGCATTGCACACACATGAAACAAGCGTTGATAGACCGTGCACAGCGAGGTAGCGCTGAAGAGGCTCGGGAACCGATGGTATCACGATGGGAGAAAGAGGTTGTCCGGAGACAGATGTCCATGAGCTGGAGGCCTTGCGTACTGCGCGTCGCCCGCTCCCTGGGGCCTTCTTCAGCCGTGTTGCGTTCTGCCCTTTGCGCTCCATGTGAGCTGCTAAAGTCGCTTCCTCTACAGCAATGCGCATGCGTTCACGGCGGCGCTCCTCTTCCACGTACAGCGCCAGCTGCTCATGCGTCCGCCTCATCACAGATTGACATGGACCTGCATTGTGGCACCTGGAAATGTGTGCAATGGCCTCTTCGTAGTACTTTAGAGACTCCTCGTACGCGGAGGATTCCGTAGCAATACCTAGTGTGTAATAAGCTAGCGCCTGCAGGAGCTCGATATCGTCTGTCCAGCCAATCGTTCTCTCAATGGAAGCTGTGTTACTCGCCTCCTGCTGACTTTCCTCGCTTGCGCCTATAAGCTCCACTGTTTTGCGACTGGCTGCTTCCGCAGCAGCAAAGTCGCACTGCATCACAGCTTGCACAGCAGAAGTGGCGCTCTGCACGGCTTCCCATGGCCAGCCAAGGGAGGTAAAGCCTTCTATGTGCGCCCCAACCTGGCGACTCGCGTCAAACAGCTTTTTCGCCTTCTTCACTCCCTCCAGATCGGCACTCATTTCCATGCATGCCCAATTGTGAAGCGTGACTTGTAGTGCGGCCAGGACACCGCCAGGGACTGGCCTGGAGGGTATCGTTATCATGACTGCCCCCGTATGGTCTGCTTCGTCTGCCGTTGTAGAAAGAGATACCCGTACATGATACACGTCTTCAAACTCATCCAGCACCAGCTGGAAGTAGTCTCGCGCACGAACAAGACGAAGACTCGCATCGGTGTCGGGAGTGCATCTCTGCTCCATTGCAAACTTATTACAGTAGAGAGTGAAATCGATCAGCCCAAAAGCACGTGCGCGAGGCATCACAGTTGCAGCACGCATCCACGAGCCATAAGCTTTCAGCGCAAGGATTGGCTGAGCATGCGTCAAAGCTAATTGATGGGCTCTATCAAAACTATCAGCAGGGCTCATCCTGGCTTCGCTGCCCGTCATCGCCAACGTATCCTGACGTATCGACAAGGCACTCATACTGCTCAACTGTGATCAGAAGTTTATTTCCACTTCACTGACGAGGTTATACTTCCCATGTACATATACATATGAACGAGAATGCGTTAAAAGGGCCAAACGATGTGTGATGATCGATAGGGGAAAAAAAGAGGAGATGGAATCAAGAGGAATGAAATGTCTTCCACCTCTTCAACAGACATGTAACCATCAGCTGAAACGGGGTGATGAGAACAACAGACTCACTAAAAACGCTGCTACCATAAGCAATCATGATAGCATCAAGAAGCGCTCTTATTATGCGGGGAGACCAAGAATTGGATAGTGGTAAAGCGAAGTTTTCATTGTAAAATGTACAAAATTGAAAATATGTGAAGCACAATCGGAGATGGAAGCTGGGTGAAATTATTTTTTAAACAAAAAGTATGCGCCAGTTAAAAGGAGCATAGTGGCTTTGAAAAAAAGTCGAAATGAAAACTGCAACTATTTGCCTTTGACGATGCACGCAAGCATTTCCCTTCAAACTTCATCCTGCATCGCCAGAGCTGCCGGTGTAGATGAGCAGTTTCGTCTTCCGTTCCGACGGTTTCCATGCGCTCGCTTCGCTCGTTGTCGACTTCGCTGGATCCACCACCATTCGCGGTCGGGAGGCAGATTCGGCATCCGCGGCGTCTTCGGCAGCCTTCTCCTTGTGCAACGCCACGGCGCACCATTTCAAAAAGAGCACGACATCGGCGAAGTGATCTGTTTGTAAAACCCACGTGTCATTGATAGCAATGTATTTGTCAAGGTCGGCGGAGGCCGCCATGGGCGTGCGGAAGCACACAATGACCTTCACTGCATGGCCAAAGAAGAGAATATCATCCACCTGCAGCGGCCCAAAACGTGCTCCAACAACCTGAAAATAGACCTTACGCGTTCCCAGGCGTGAGATCTCGCGGTGGAGCATGCGGGCTGTGTGCCACGAATCCACCTTGATGAGCACACCAACTTGGACGCACTGCATGACAAATTGCTCGTATTCCTCCTGCGACGCCAACGGCTCTGTTCGCTGCATGCCGCTCCACGACGACGTCACCACCAGCTCCTCATTGGAGTCCATGATCCCCTGTGTCAGACGCTTTTTTTGGCCGTCGGGGAACGAAAGAGAGGCACCAGCGGCGCTCACCTGAACAGTGTTGTGTTCAGAAATCTGATTCTTTTCCGCCAGATAGGCGCCAACCGAAATTTCTGCAGGAGGAGACCCTGGAGGCGACGCCTCCAGTCGCTTTTTATCCTCGGCATTTTTTGCTGTCGGGCCGTACAGAAGTTGGTACTCTAGAGAGTCCGTGATCCCCAGCTGCCCGTAGTCGCCAAGATGCGCAAAAAAGACGTCCATGCCTCTCGGACGCAGATAATGCAGCTTGGTCGTGAAAACCTCGGCATACCACTGCAGCATCTGCCGATACGCCTGAACGCGGACCCGCGTTGCAAGGTCAGTCACCGACAGAACGTGGATTCCCGCCCCAGGGCAGCCGCTCATGCTGTCCTTATCGACGATGGTGACAGCCATTCCTGGGTAAGCCTTGTGAATACGATTCCCCCAGTAATCTACAAGATAGTGCACCTGCCCCTCCGCTTGGTCGGCAATGAAAGGCATGCCCTCACTCAGAACACCCTCGCGGACAATCGCAGTGATGACAAGGCAAGTCGAGCTCGTCCGGTTCTGTCGCGTTCCCTGGTTGCGCGCGCTGTTCGACAGCGAGTTGAGACGCACGCGGGGGCTTTGCTTCTCAAACCTGTTCGTTCGGCGCTGCTTCTGTGCGTCAATTGCACGTTGGATGCGCCTACGACTTCGATTCAGGCGGAACCCTTCCTCGTCGAAGAGGTGCTTTGACGATTCCAAGACAACAGCCTGCACAGCCGCGTTATGCTCCTTGTAGCTGATGGAGTTGCTGTGGCACGTTGGTGGAGCGCCATCGCGACAAGCGTGCAGCAGACGCCACAACAGCGGTATGTGTACCTTTTGCGTAGCAGAGACGCAGACGCCGTAGCACTTGCGGCGCAAATTTACCTGAGGGTGTCGCTTACTGCCTTTGTAATGAGGGTCGACCGTTCTCATCGGCGCAAAAAACTCCGCCTGCGAGTGCCGTACACTGACCGCTGCTTCGACACCTCTGCCAGTCTGTGTGGAGTGCATTTCGGCTTCGACTTTGCTGATGTCTCTTTCCTTTTCGATCATGTGAACGCTGAGGCCAATGGTGTCCAATTCCGACAGCACGCGCTGGACCGCCCTCTCTGCTGAGAATGCATCGGACAGCATGTCCATTTTGTTCAGGACCACAATCACAGGTTTGTCAACGTTGAGCGCGACTTTGATTGCCTCGTGCGTTTGACTTTCGATTCCATCAATCACTGAAACCACAAGGAGAACAAAATCGGTTGCGAGATGAAGGTGGAAGCGTGCCTCCACGAAGATGCGATGACCAGGGGAGTCGATGAAAGTGAAAAGATCCTGTGTGTTATATGGTGAGGGCACAGTGAAGGCACGGATCGATTGCGTGATGTGGTGTGGCTCCTCATCTCCTATATTAGAGCCCTGAAGTGAATCGAGCAGCGTTGTCTTCCCGTGATTGGCGTGTCCCAGAATAGTGAAGATGGGGACCCGTCGCTGCAACTTCGGACTGACGCGTTGCATGTACTTTAAACCAGTAGACACATAGACGTCCGGATCAAACCACTGAATCCACCTGTGGGGAAGCACCACCATCTTCTGTCGTCGTCTTGCCTCTTCTTCTTTAAGCTCCTTCACAGCTGCGTCACGGACTTCAGCAGGAAGTCGAGACAGTAGAATGTTTACGCCGAGCTGATACGGCACAAGACAGGTAACAATGCGCTTGTCAGTGAGTTTGTACTTCTCTGTAATGATGCATTCTACTTCGTCTCTTGTCAATGACGTCAGCGGCGCGCAGAGCTCTCGGGCATCCTTCTGTGCCAACTCTTTGAAGGCACGTGAGTGCAGCTCCGGTTTCTCTGCTATCAAGCCTTCGCAGAGCTGTGTCTCTAACTTTTCACCCTGGCGGTTCACAAAACGGGCGAATGACTTTGCGTCCATTAGTGACGGCAATCGGAATAAAGCACCGCCGAACGTGCTACATTGTAATGGGTGTGACGCGCGAAAGCATAAAGCAACACATTTTCTCATTGAGGCCCTCTGTAGAAGGAAAGAAAAAAAAGAGTGATTAAAGAAGCGTAAGGACAACCGAGGGGAGATAAAGCGAGATAGAAAAGTTGAAGGCGGAATCTACAGCTACAGAGAGGCAGATACGAGAAAAACAAGAAGGGGTATGAATGACATTTTTCAACAGCTACGAAGGATCCAAGAACGAGGGATTGAGCAGGCTTCTTCTTTACTGCGACCTACATGCCATTTGAGGGCAGCCTAGCGCACGGCAGACAGGCAAAATTCTACCTGAAAATATTGTCATCAATATATATATTTATCATTGTTTCCTAAAAGAAAAGCTAAAGCTGCGCTAAGATATCTGAGTCGAAGCCAATTGTAAAACGACTAACTAAACTAAACTTTCACATGCGGACGTAATTTTGGCGAATCACCCAGTGTGTCGCTAAACAGAAAAGCTGGCCTTGGCATTAACCTTACGCTTTGAAGAAGTACGCGATGATAAAAAACGGAAACAAGACGTAGGCGCAGGTGTGGAAGACGCCAATATCTACCCAAATTGTGTCAAGCATCTTGTCACGCGACATCACGTAGCTAGGGTGAGTGTAGAACGTCGTCTTCATTTTTCCGCGCACAATCTTGTCAGCGAGAGAGGCGCATGGCTTCTCCGACTGGAGGGAAGCCGCTCGGCGCTGCATCCAGGCAGCCGCATTAACCGCACATACACGGCTCGCTTTAGCACCACGGAACATTGGATAAGGTTCGCCTTTTTTGCACTAAAGTGAAGATGATCTGAGAAGGAAAGAAATCGAATTTCTCTTTATTTATGAAGGGGAAAGAAGAGCAAGGCACAAGAAATTGGCGAAAGGAGAGATAAAGTGCAGTCGGCGTGCGAACAAAGGCACGAAAAGATACTTAATTCTGACCATTTTTAAAACAAAAGCAGTCATTTGCTCCCGCACGTGCTTGGCGTCATGGACAACAGAAACGCTCCAACACTTGGGGTCGAAAATATTGTACTACTTATATTTTTTTTTATTCGCTGTGATACAAGCCAAGACAGTATGTATGCTGCTCAACGGAAATCAAGAGTAAAAAATGTTTCACCTTCCTTCGTGTATACCCCGCTAACTAAAAGATTATTTTTGCCTACTAGCGGATATGTTGCCCCTTTGATAATACCGACCGTGTAAAAAAGGATGTCCCTATGTGTGACAGGACCAGCGGCTTCCTCTGTATCGGTGTCCTTAGAGCCCTCTCCTTCGTCGGATGTGGCAAGTGTCTGCACACGTTCCGCCCCTTCAAGCTTAGGAAAGCCATGAAGCCACCTAAAGTCTAGATCAGTGAGGTGGTATACATTGTCGATGGATTTGATTGAGTCTACCTTTCTGCCGAAGATTACTTTCCACATCGTATACCCGACATATCTGGCTATTTCTGTGGGCGCTCCATTGAAAAAGGGTTCTCTGTATAAAAGACGTTCTGTGAGCCGCAGCCCAACGATAATGCCTTGGCGTTCCAAAAGCTGGTTCTTCTCGAACTCTGTTGCGAATTTTTCTTCGGTACTGTCTGCATCTCTTGAGCTGAGCGAGCAAATATGAAGAATTGCTTCGAGGGTGAGCGCAGACGACGCCGCCTCGCTAACTTGGCTGGTTTTCGTCTTTGGGTCCATAAATGAGATTGAAAATAAGGTTGTAAAACAAGATCAACCTGGAATAGCAAAATAGGTGATAACAAACAAGAAGGGAAAGGGGAGAAATGTTTACAACAGGGAACTATGGAGAAAAAATATATTTTTCCAGTTGGTGTGGCAGTGAACCAAAAAAAAAACATCCTCTACGTGACTGTATTTTTTTATTGATCGCTTGTTTTCAGTTGATCAAATAATCAAGAAAAAAATAGGAGTCACACTGAAAGAATCAAAGGACCGTACAGTCGAAACATTGATTTCTAGTTTGAGTTAAGCAATTCATTTGTTCTCATATGGCCGTAACACCTGTTCAAGGCATAGGAATATCGTAAAAAAAAAAAAGGATTACATCGATGCAAAGACAAGCTCCGCCATTACGTAGGGGCATTCGGCGCTAATGACGCCCATCGGTCCTACGTACGGTCGCATACCCTCTTGAAGGCTTGCCAGCGCATCAAGGCCTTCCACAACACGCCCAAATACCACATGTTTTCGGTTTAAATGATCGAGCTCGACCGTATCACCAGTAAGGCATATAAAAAACTGAGAGCCATCAAACGCGCTGGAAGTACGACACAATGAGACAGTGCCGAAGCCGTGTGGGAGACGCCCAATTTCATTTTCAAGCTCAGAGACAGGGACGCTCTTTGGGGATGGGCTGACTTCACCCGTCTGAATTCCTTCCTTTGTAAGCCGAGTAAAACGCGAGTTCTTGTAGAAACCCTGCTTCAACTTGTTCTTTTCGTTGGAGCTGGAAGAGGGAATATTTTGTGTTATCAGCTCGCATGCTTTGGGCACTCGTCCGCTCTCAAGCTGCACCACAAGCATCCCATATACATCAGTTCCATTGTTGATGCGCAGCAGGCAATTCTGAAAGTTAACATCGATTGCTTCAGCACTGTGCGACTTCGCTTTTGTGGTCGCTTTCTTTACGGGCATATTGCAAGATCCACAACTTAATCTATGTATATTTGTCCTCACAATAGCCAACTGCAAAGACCGAAATGTAGGCATGTGCAATGAGAGGAAAGAGAGGAGGGAAAAGGAAAATGGCGAGGGAATTGAAGCGTGAAGTACGAAAGAATATATAATTGGTATGGAGATGAACATTGCCTCAAACCAAAAAATAGGAAACGATCGGAGGAGCAGCAACGTCACAGAGGCACTCCATTTAAATAAGAGGGAAAGACGCCTTGACTCTGATTCAACACAACAAAGTAAGCTTTTACCATCATTTATCTTTATCACATTGCATAGAAATACACATTATACATCAGAAAGAACAGTTTCATAGCGCGGAAAAAAAAAAACATCGATCAATATGTGAGCGGGTCTTCTGCAGGGTGTGCGATTTCAACCTCGCGAACAAGATTCGCTGGTTTGCAGAAATTGATAACGAACTCATCGAGAGTGAAAAACTTGTCACTTTTCATATATGTGATCAGAAATTCCACTCTTGGGAAAAGCTTCGGGTAATTGATTTTAGCGTTGTCTTTAAACACACTTTTCATCCGCGCAGATTGGCTGTTTTCTTGCATTCCAAGTTCGATTATCGCAGTCACATCGTGGAAGACGAGATCTGCAACTTCGTCGATATTCTTGTCAGAGGAGCTAATTGTGAGTGTTGAAGGAGGCACCTTATCTATAACAGTGATTCCTGTGAAGAGCATTTCTGGTATGTCATCTTCCAGGTACAGCACATGAACACTTGGTGCCTCTATAAGCGGCAATGCCCTTAGCTTTTCAGAGTAACGGAAGACATAACTTTCTGGACCGTCCGCAGCCAGGACAAAATATTCGCCGTAATCAATAACGAGTGTGCCAATTTGGCTGTCATTTACTTCGGTGTAAAACGGATTTGAAGAATCGCTTTCCTGCTTTGTCTCCCGTATAATTTTTTCCAGCACGTCTCCAAAGCCCTGAGCACTCTTCCTGCCACAGAAAATCACTCTTAAAAGAAACGGATTTGC
>LJSK01000362.1:3152-21765 GCA_001299535.1 Leptomonas seymouri
ATCCAAAAAAAAAAAATGATTGTAGTGATAACAATAAGAGCATTTGAAAATCAGACGAATGAAATACCGTCATTGTATCAGACGCGTACGTGAAATCATTCTAATCACTTAAAGAAAACTCAGCGTGATGCGGCAAAAGAGTTCTATATATCCCTTTTCAGTTCTGCCCTTGTCACAGCTGCTGTTGTGGACTCGTCAGCTCAATGCAATAACATGGTAATAGCGCCACTTCACTTCACGACCAAGTAAAAGAGCCAGAAAAACAAAGAGAAAGAGAAAAGTCGAGCACTGCTCCACCACCGCTCGATGGGGCAAATCAGCAAAGCTTGCTGCAAGCGAACTAGTTTGAATCACATTATTATTATTACTATTATAGTCACTGCCGTTATACATATGCAAGTAGAAAGAGGGAGCGGTAGCCTCGTCTTTTCAGTCTTTGTTCGTGACGATGAAGGGGGTGGGGGTGAAGTAGCGAAAAGGCACGCAAGAGCTTTACATTCCTCGTCTTCGTTTCATGTTAGCGATCCGGCGTGAGATCAAAAAAAAAAAAGCAAAGAGAGGCGAATCAGGAGTTTGTTGAAAAATGAGTGCTTTTCGAAGAACACAAGCAAGAAGTGTTTTAAGAGCAAAGGAGAACCGTGAAACGGGTAAACAGGAGACGCAGCAGAGATACATCAAAAAGTAGAAGGAACAGTCTGAGTCATAGACCGTGCTTAAGATTTTTGGGGGAGGAGCGTAGTGAGTACAGTACAAGTAAAGCAATGTAAGAAAAAGGCTGAGTGGTCAAAGTTTGTAAAAACCGGGAGTATGAGCATCACCAGCCACCAGCATTACTTTCAACGTGGTGATCCAACACATTCGGCCTGCTCATTTCTCCCACCATCAACTACCACAAAAAGAAAAATTAGGAAAAGAAAGCTGTAACTTTACTAAAAAGGTACGTATACTTATATTTCCATTCCAAAAAAAAAATAAGAATAATTTTAAAACATATACATTGCTCATAGTCTGCAAAAGATAATTTTTTCATGAGCGAAGAACAGAGAAGGGAAAAGGAGGGAAAATACGAGCTGCAAGAATTAAGTAAAAAGCCCTTTTCCTTTTAAAATAACAGAAATATTAAATGTTACGGCCGTCACTGTTATGGTTCTTTTTTGTTTTTTCGTAGCTGCTTTAGAAGGGTGCATGGTGCCAATTAAGACGGAAGAGGAGATAGGTTTACATGTTACTCGCCAATGTGCCGTCGTGTATGCACGAGGGTGTGTGAGGTGTGTCTGCGTGCTTGGAGCGCACTCTTCACCCCCTACCTTCGCAAAGCATTGCCCACGCCTCACTGCAATACATGCTTACATCGATTAGTGCAACAATGCATCCATGTACGCCCATAAGACGAAAAGCAGGTACTCGTACCAGATGCTAGACTTTCCCTTTGCCGTGACTTAAGTGCTTGGGGGCCATTGACCACGCTTTGCTTCTTGCGGCTGCTTACAAAGCACACAAAAACGAAAAGCAGGCCATCTCCACCTAGCGCACCTCCGACGCTAATCATAACACTCACCCGTCAGACGTTTCCAGTACTCCCTGTTATCGTTGCAGAGGCCAACGGCGAAGCTCAGCGATGGAAGAAAAGCTGAGATGACCTCCACCATGGGCTGCACTATGTACATCATAAAGGATATCTGGCCCTTCGGGAACTCCTCCGCCTCCTTCGTGCGATCCATAAAAGGCGAAATCGTCAGGTTCAGCTGCCGCTCCGCGTCGCCCTGCAGATAAAACTCTCTCGAAATATTCTTGGCCCACTCAGCGTAGATGTGGTTTGGTCGAGCGCAATTTGAAATGTCGGCCATCTTGATCGCCATGGAGAGAGCCAGCCGCACGTCGCTCTTCTTGGAGAACCAGTCGTTTGTTTCAGACATGCGCACCTGGAAGCTCTTGAAGATCTTGGCGTGATTTCCCATGTCCGTCGCCAGCACCATCTCAATCATCGTCTCCCGCACCGTTAGCCGCTGTGCGTCGGAGAGGGTGGCGAAGATGTTATACAGCGGGTCGCGCACCAGCTCAAAGGTGCAGGCGAGGTGGTGGTTTTCTAGAATGGATCGGTCGTTGTACAGCGTGGCCAGGTATGCACCCGTGCGAGAGTGAAAGTTGTTGTTCAGCCCTGGATGGTCAAAGTCGTGGACCGCGCTAGCAATAATAGCGGCAAAGATTTCCTCGTTGCTCAGGTGGCACCTAGACTCCAGACCCGCGACCATCATAATGTAGTAAGTGATCTGAGTGACGTCGGCGCCGTGCATGGCATTATGGTAGGGGTTGGGGTGGTAGGAGCTCTGCACGGCCATCAAGAAGTGCTGCAGTACCTCGTCATCTAGATTAAAGTAACGCACCAAGTCTAGCTTGTACATCAGGAGGTAGGTGGTGTAGAAGAGCGCGTTTCCGTCCGTGATGATCTCCAGCTGGATGGTGTCGTAGTCCCAGCGATCGATGCCCTTGAAGATCTCGAAGGCCTCATGGATTGCCTTCTCATTGACGCTAGCCGAGAGATGCCGCCGGATATCCGGCCGCTGCAGCACATTCGAGATCTCGGTCAGCTTCACACCGGGCCCTAGCGGGAAGGTGGCGCGAATGCAGCGCAGCAGCAACTCGTCGGGCACCTCCTCATGTGGAATGTGCTCCGGCGACCATATCGAGTGCTGGAACGGCTGCGCGCCGCCGTCTTCGTAGAGCTGGTCGAGGGGATGCTTGGGAATAGTTTGATCGTTGCGTGCCTTCAAGCGACGCTCCAACTCGCGCACCTCGCGGCCCTCCAGCATGGCGTTCTGTGACTGCAACGCTGACTCCTCCCGCAGCGGCCGCACCTTCGGCAGGAGCTTCTCCACGTACTCGGTGTGCTTTCTCTCTGAAGCCGTGAGCACGGTAGACTCGCACTCCACCCTCACCGCGCACTCTTCCCGCTCATTCGGCGCTACACGTGAACGGCTGTACTGCATTTCCTGCGTCAGCGGGTACATCGCAAAGTCGAAAACCGCCTTCGGCTTCGGTGCCTTCCCATCCGACACGAGTTCGATCGCCACAGCGAACGGGAAGGTGCGGGAAGGGTCTTTGCTATTGAAAATAGTGAAGGAGATGTCCTTGCGGGTGGGGGTGACGGTGGTCACGGTAGCCTTGGACTTGATCATTGCGGTTGCAATGGACTTGAAGAAGGGTGCCCAGGAGAAGCCGACGCCGGCAGCCTGCTTCGCTTCTGCGAGCTCGGCATCCGTAAAGGTGCGGGCAAAGACAGAGCCGGTGCTGGATTCGCGGTATGAGAAGACGATATCATCCGTCTGCGCCGCGCAGAAGAAGAAGAGCGTACCTACGCAAGTTGACTTGGTGCGGTCATCCATCACAAGCGCGCCGTACTCCTTCACATACTTCTCCTTGCCTAAAAGTTTGTGGCTTTCCACCGAGGTAGGGTGAGGGAGCGGTGCGGCGGGGTTCACTAAGGCAACCGGCGTCCTTTGGTCCGCATACATGCCTTCCTTGTCGCATTTGTCAATGCCGGAGGCGTAGTCGGGTACTTTATGACTTAATGCGCAGCTTGCAACAGGGGCGACCACCGCCCGCTGTGGGGAAATCACGGCGAGGGCGTCCTCCGCCGTGTTCTTCGAGGCTCCGCCACCCATGCGAGCACAGCACTGTAAGCAGAGTACTTTACGTAAAGGCTCAAGCAAGAGAACAGAAACAAAAAAGTGTAATGAAAGCACTCACGTACGTCTACACTGAAGCCGTCAAAGCGAGAAACTCTGTTGTGTGCGTCGTTATATATATATATATATATATAGATAGATAGATAGATAGATAGATAGATAGATAGATAGATAAATAAATAGATAGATGTACAAATAGCAGAGTGTCTGCCGTTTCAATGAGAAAAGGAAAAGGAAAAAAAGAATTCAGAGCAACTTTCACTCTCTTTTTTTGGTAAAATGAAGCAGCCGTCTCGCACACAGTTTAGAAAGCAAAGCAAGTATTTGCTTATGATTTACATATATATGTGTGTTTGTGTGTGTGTGTGTTTTGGAGGAAGATAAGCCGCGTGCACACGTTGCGTGTGAACGGTGGCCATCACGGCGTTTAAGGGGGAAAAAAGTAGGCGAAGCCCATGAGCAAGCGAAAAGAGAGGTGGAGGGCGGGGCGGGGAGACAGGGAATAAAGGAATCAAGAAAAAAGTCAAGAGCACGGATTTACAAATTCCTTTAATACACGCAAACGGAAATTCAAGGTCCATCGGCTTCAGGATAGAGCCATATGGTCAATGGCATCATCGAGCAAGCACGTTGTCGACGGAAAGGAGGGAACCTTTTATGGCAAACTGCTGGCTGCGGCGTGCGTTAAATTTTCAGTTGGCAAGTGATCATTCGTGATTTTCATCGTCCATTCGTCTCACTCGTCATAACAACAGAATATACAGATCTAAATAATATATATTAATATTAATGGCAGTTACACCTGGGTGCGCAGTACAAATGAAGTAGAAAACGGAAGTTCTAGCAATAATCAAGCCCGATAAAATGTAAACTACAGTGGCACGCACGCCACAATAGAATTCACCTATGGCGGCATTTCTATTGACTCGAATCAACATACTTGAGAGAACAAGCATGGATGTCAAAAGCATCAGTAATGAGATGACAAAGGAAAGAAGACGCACAACCTCTCGCAAAATTTGGCCAAGTGAACGTTTTGATGAAACGTTTGACTGCTATGCCTGTGCATTTAACACCGAAACTAAAGCACTATGGAATACACACGACAAGTAAATGTATATGGGGGTTTAGGATGCAAAGTATGCGCCATGAAACTTGAAGGGAGCGGATCGCCGCAGATGCCAAGGAGCGGTGGCACCTGCCCAAAAAGTGCTAAACACGCAACAGTGGTCAGCGCCTCTTCTCTGAGGCCTCTTTCTTTTGCTCAGCCTTCGGCTTCTGCCGTATCACGACGGGCTGGCGCAGCTCTGGCGAGAACTCCTCCAGTTGACAGGCAAAGTCCTCATCCGTGAGGATCTCCGGCTTAGGAATGCGAATACATCTCTTTTTGTGTAAGTGCGAGTGCGTCTTGAGCCTGTTCAGCGGGATCGGCGGAGGGGCGAGCCGGTCGTAGACGGATTCCCCAGCACGCGGCTTGGGGGAAGTGGTAGGCTTGGGCACCTTAGAAGCAACAGGTCCCGGCAGCTCCGCTTCACCCAAGCC
Organism: Leptomonas seymouri; assembly: GCA_001299535.1. Taxonomy (NCBI): domain Eukaryota; phylum Euglenozoa; class Kinetoplastea; order Trypanosomatida; family Trypanosomatidae; genus Leptomonas; species Leptomonas seymouri. Next base: position 8,381 of record LJSK01000362.1, read on the forward strand.
ACCTTCTTCTTTGTGTCCATCCCCCGCCTCCGCCTCTGGCGGAGACTGGGCAGTATAAGGCGAAGAGGGAGGCAGAGGTGGTGAAACAAGGGCGGCTGGTAATACGGGCTTGAGTGTTTCTGTCGTTGCCTCTGGTGCAGCCGCCAGTACAGGGGACGACAGTGGTCGACGAGGGTTTCGCTCCACCGCCTGCACCACCCCGTGCGTGGGGGTGGGGGTGGGAGTAGGTGCCTCCGCCACGTTGGAAGCCGCACATCGAGTTGCTATTGCTGCCTGGGTAGGAGCCGGGGCTGCTGAGTTGTGCGATGTATCATCCAACGCTCCGGTGGTCGAGGAAGATGACCGGCGTCTAGAGGCCTGCACACTTGCACGGGTGGTCGGCTCCTCAGCAACAACCGGGACCGGCTTGACAGCGCGCACAGACGCTGCCACAGGGGGGTGGGAAGGGGGAGGGGCAGCAGCCGGTGTTAAGCACTTCAAAGAGACCTCTACAGATGCCGCCAAAGCGGGGGCGGGATGGGCAGTGGAAGGCGGTTTGACCGAAGCCACAGCGGGGGCCGCTGCGATCACGGGAGGAGGATTCGCAGGGAGAAGAGAGACAGGGGCGGTACGCCGCCTCGTTGCCTGAACTGGCTGCGGTGCCGCCACGGCGGGCTCCGCGGCCTTCTGTGGCGTTTCCTCCACCGCCTTTCCGGCATCTTCGGTTACGACCGCTGCCTCTTCCTCTGTCGTGGGCACGTAGCGGCGGGTGCGAATGACAATGGGAGGCTTGGTGCCACTGGGCTTCGCCGGAGCTGACTGCACCACAGTGGACGTACCTATTTGGATTGTTGAGGAATTCGCCGCGGTGGTGACGGCGACGGGCCTCGCAGCGACCACGGGTCGTGGTGGGAGGGGCTGCGCGGCGGATCCTTTGTTAGAGGGCCCGGACGTCGGCTGGGCAACTACATCGGCCGTCTGCTGCTGCAGAGTGTGCCCGCACTCGGCACACACATGTTCCTCAGGAACGTGCAGGGTCGGCTGGGAGCGAATCAACGCGCTGCGGTCCACCATGTCCCAGCTTACCTTCGGGGTGCGGGGTTTGCCCCATCCAGCAGCGTGCGACGTGGGCGACCGATCATCACCCGCTGCAGAAGACGAGGCGGGCGGTACTGAAATGGTCGTCGTCCCTCCGTAATACCGCTTTACCGGGCTGTAAGGGTTGTACTCTACCATGCCGTTCACATCCTTGTGCGTCTGCGGCTTGCTCTTTGGCTGGGCGAGGCGCTGAAAAACGGCCCCCTGCGACTGCGTAGACTGCGTCGACACGGGCGTGTGAGTAGCGCTGTAGTTCGTGCCTGGCTGAGAAGCAGGGGTAAGGGAGGCGTGCGACTGCCTTCCTTCCGACAGCGGAGAGCTGGTTTGCTTTTTGGAGATGGAGAGCCGATCGAAGACATCACTGGAGGAGCCTGTGCTGTCTCCATTAGTCGTGGTAGAGCGCGGACGAGGAACACGCTCGGGCTCGGCCTCAAGAGGGCTCGGGTGCTTCTTTGGTACCGCGAGTTTCTCCAGTCGTGCCTGCTGTGCCGCGGAGAGGGGTCGCGGCTTTGGTGGTGCTATGACTGCCGCAGCGCTGGGGGTCTTCTCCATAGGTGAGGTGTGCAATATGGTGGTGGTGGGGATGCTCTGTGGCTTGTCAGCCAAACATGAAGTAAAAGACGTGCGAGGGGTGCGGGGAGACTTCGCTCTTTGCAGTCGCTGCGCAGCCCGGAGCCGGTCTTGCTCCTCCTCCTCGGTGAAGCTGAGCACCTGCCCATAATTCGGCTGGGAGGGCACAATGGGAGCGCCTTTCGGGTTACGTGGCTGCGCCATCCGCTCGAGGTGTCGCTGGCTGGACGAAAAGCTGCCACCGACTGCGTGGGAATGCGATGACCTAGCCTGCAGCCCCTTTCCGCTGCCGCTGTGAGGGCTGTGGAGTGGTGAGTGGTACGACAGGTTGCTATGGGAAGTGGGGGAGTTGCTTCTCCTAACCTCGTGCCACGACGCCTCCTTCTCTGTGGCGGAGACAGGAGCGCTGATCGGTGCGATCGCAGTCGCGGAGAGAGGAGTTTGGGCGTAAAGGGAAGTGCTGAGCTCTCTCGGTCGCACCGGCCCGGCAGCCGCCAATACGGCCTCTTCATCTTCGCCTAATGTCATACGAGGAATGGGTCGCGACTTATGAAAGGGGGCATCGCCTTCATCGATGGCGAGCTCCGCAGCAGCCTGCTGCGACATATTCCGAGAGGCTAGCTGATACGCGGACATCTAGTGAAGCTCTTTGATTAAGGGTTTTTTAAGCAATGCAAATACTCGATCTTGAGTGAATCGGTGTTGCGCTCGGTTCAAATCAGCGAGGCCGTCACAGCTGCGATATGTATATAGATATACACGTGTGTATGCGCGTGTAGCACACCAGGCACACAAGAAAAAGGCAAGACACCAGTATCAGGCAAAAAAAAAAAAGGTGGAAGAATGAAGCACACAGCTGCGGCGTTGTGCTGCACGAACCCATACGAGCTGATTAAGCCATGAGGCGGGAGCAATAGGAATAGAAGATGGAGCGCTCTGTCGTTGTAGAGATGACCATCGAGTACAGCAGCCGCAGAAATAAGTGCTTTTACCGACAGTCCGCAAAGAGGCCGGTCTCACCAACAAAACCGCTGCATTTTGTACAGCCGTTGTTATTATTATTATTTAGCAGAAACAGCAGCAAGGGCGCGTAGCTCCATCCGCAACGGCACGCCTTTACGTAGCTTCATGAGCCAACTACCCCTGTGAAGCATAGAAAGGCACAATAATAAAGAGGTGTCAAAGCTCCAGCGTTGCGTTGCTGACAATCAAAATGGAAGTCTAAAGATTGTGCAATAATGATACAAAAACACAGCAGCCACACTGCATTTTGTTGTCTTCTTCTTTTCTAAGATAAGTCGACGAGTCCGTCGGCAGGCGCCCACAGCCCTGCGGAAGGCAACGCTCAAGACGCCGAGGCCAAAAGTCGTAAACTGCGTATGATCGAGTCCCCAGCGGGACGACGGTCTCGTAAAGCAGTTGCTGCAGCAGCAGACGCCGATCATGCCGGCTTCAAAGAGTCCATAGCCTGTCGCAGCCCATCCTGTTGCTCTTGCCGCTCCTGTCGTTGGGCGCGTGCGAGCTGCTGGCGTTCGAGGTACACGTCCACGCCCCACGCTCGCCCATCACCGCCGTACACGCTCTGAAACGAAGATGCCGGTGTAGCTAGCTCTCCGTGCACAGCTGCTTTTCCCCTCACCCTTCTTTCAGCCAGCTCAGTCTCCGCGGCGGCTGCCCGCTCCTCCTGCCATTGCCGCATCGTCTCCAAGTGCCGCTCACGCTGCTGCTGCCACTCCTCGTTGCGCTGAGCGACCGCAGCGGGACCACGTTGTTCACGGTCGGTGTTGCTGCGGGCAGTGTTGTGTGGAGTCTCAGCAGCAATAGCCGCAGAGCGTGCGTTGATCCGCGGCTGGAAGGTGCATTCCTGCAGCTCCTGCTCACTCTGCTCCCTGCGTAATGCAGCTAAGCGTGCCTGACGCCGTCGTTCGTAGGCGTCGAGAGAAGCCACGACAGCGCTGGGTAGCGGTGGGGATGGAGCTGTAGCAGAGGACGATGGAGACTGCCGGGGTACGAGGGGTGTTGTGGTGGGAGTCATCTCGAGCCGTGCCTGCGTCTGCTGACGAGGCGTCGATGTTGGCTCAGACACTGAAGTGCCGAGCAATCGTGACGGGTCCACGTAGCTGGAAAGAGAGTGAACTGCATGGGGACGGCAGAGGCGTTGCATCGGCGTTTCGGGCAAGCGCTTCGCAATGGCAGCACTTACAGGGTTAATCATCGGCTGGAAAGCATCGCGGGTGGTGGTGCTGTAGCGAGACACCGCAGAGCGGCTCCGTGGCAGAGACAATATTGTTTGGGCACTAGCTTGATCCTCCCCCTGGTACCGTGGCGCTGTGACGGCGCCCAGGGTGGTGACTTGGGGCTGGAACGGCGTGTGAGCCTCACGCCATGCCACCTCACGCTGCAGGCGGCGAATTGCCGTGTCGTAGCTCTCGGCGTGCAGGCGACTGCCCACATCGCCGGCACGGTTCATCATTGCTGCATGGCGGGTGATAGACGGAGATGCTTTCTCGCGAGCGTCGCGCTCTGCCTCGGTGGCCAGCAGCTGCGCCAGTCGACGTCGGTGCTCCCTAATGAAGAGCGCCTCAGAGGTGGGTAGTCCCTCCAAGCCTTCCCGAGCCTTCTTCTCCGCGGCCAGCTTAGCGGAGTGTCGGTTGATCATTGGCACTTCCTGCAGCTCCCGCAGGTCCTCCAGCTCTGCGCTCTGTCGGATCTGTGCAAGCTCTTCCAGACGCCTCGCCCGCCGCGCAGCGCGGTTCACTGGAGGTTCCGTATAGCGTGCCTTTGTCGCCTGTGCGCGGGCGGAGATGTGTGGGTGGAAGGTCGCGACAGCAGCCAGGTCTTCCTCTTCGCGATCCTTTCGCAGCTGTGCCGCCTGCTTCTCCTGCTCCGCTTTTTCCTTCGCGCGCTGCAGCAGCTTGTCTTCAATGCGCTGCCCTGCTGGTGGAAGTCGTCGTGCGGGCTGTGGAGGCTCAACAGGCAGCGTGGTTGGTGCAAGTTGGACGCGCGGAGCAGGGCGGAGCTCCTGCACTTCACGCTCAATAGCCTCCTGCCTTAGTTGCTCCAGACGCTCCTGCTGAAGACGACCTTTTTGGAGGAGCTGCTCGTAGATGGGCACGCGTGGAGATGTGGGCGTGTTGCTGACGCTGGAGAGGTGGAGGGTGGCACCTGGGAAATGTTTAGTGGGCCTGCCTTGCCGCACTTCTCCTAACGAAGTGCCACCGTAAGCCGTCTCCGGGGTTGTCGTAAAAAATGACGACGCACGGCGTGTTTGATCCCTGTCTTCAACGTCATGCACCGCCTCCAGTAATCCTGTTGTGTGAACCCTACCGCTGTTAAAATTCGATTGCAGACATCGAGGCAGGGGTGCGGAGAGAATAGAGTTGATGCGCTCTTGAAAGAGCTGTCGTGACGACTTGTCAGCGGCTGCGTCGGTATCATGGCTCAGAGTCAAGGCCGCGCCGCCGTCTCTAGAGCCTGGCATATTCAATAAGCCAGTTCAAGTCTGATGACTCTGCGGTAACGAGTAAATAAAAGGCAGTCTCTTTGCGCAAAGCGTATAAGCATGGTAAAAAAAAAGAAAAGCAACGGGAAACAAAAGCGGATTGGTTAGTTCACTCAGAATTAATTTTAGGGAAATGCACAACCGCCGATCGTCGAAGCGAGGACCGTCAACTTTGAGAAAGGGCTTTCATCGCTGTGATATTTGTGAAATGATCGCTGCTAGTAGAAAAAAGAAACGCTGGTGAACTCCCTTTTCTCTTTTTTAGCTATTCAACCTAATCGCGTGGCTATGCTTGCCGTACTCTACAAGCGCGGGTCGCGCCTGTAGCATTACAAGCTGAGTGAACTTTCAAAGATAGTTCCACATCGATTTTCTTTTTCCACCGCTTACTTTTTTTCCTCCGCTGAGCCGGCGATGGAAAGGCCAACATAATACTGGCAGCAAAATGCAAAACACATGTGGGGAAAGACGTATCAGCTCAGCTGGTCTGAGAAGATAATCGAGAGCATCTCGATGCCGAGGAGAAATAACAGACATAATGATACACTATATTCAACGTATCACGGAAAGAAAAGCAATAGTTGTAAATACAGTCCGTACAGGGATGCTACACACATATATGTATATAATAGATAATATATATAAATAAAAACAAGAGCTGAGGGGGCATCGCAGTAAACGTGCCGAGCACAATTGAAGGCACCGATAATATCTTGTAATGACTGATCCTCTCTCTTTTAGAGCCTTCTTTTTGCGATAGCTATCGTTTTTGTTGTTGTTGTTTTCTCACCACCCTGCCCAGCAGAGAGCGTCCCGCCTTGGGAAGAGTCATTACGAAAAGAGCCATACACAGCTGTAGGAAGGGGAAGAAGAGATACTTCGGACCCGATGTGCCCCCCCCCCCCCTCCACAGTACGCGAGAAGAGGAGTGTGCGGCGAAGGTGGTGGTGCACATGGCACAACATGAGTGTGGGCCCGCAGGCCCCTGGAACGGTATAGGGAGTGTAAGCGTATGAGTGTTGAAGAAATAAGTAGACGGCGGTGGCTTGAAGTCGGAAGCGCGATACAACAGCGAGCAACTATTGAAAACACAGACGCCAGACGGGGAAAAGCGCACTCTTCGGCGAGCGAAGCGTCCGCATACGGGCACTCCTGGAGGATTTGCTGTTCCCCATCGACTGCCGGTTGCAAGCTAATCGAAGGTGGGCGCTGGCCAGACATAGCATCAACGAGGGACACAACACGAGACACAGGAATCGAAGGAGCTCACTTCTGCTTCTTCGTCTCGGCGTATCGTCTGCTGGCTTCCTTGTAATCGCCGTAGGTTGCGTCACTCACATTTGCGTGCAATACAGTGGCCATCATCTTCTGGCAATGGGCAGCATACAGGATCGGGTCATGCTTCTCCTCCACCGTCGGGTAGTACACCGGCAACGCGCGCACCTCCGCGTAGTTCACAAACTGGCAACTGAGACGCAACAGGATGTCGAAGAAGCCGTTGCCGCCCACCTCTCGCCCCGTCCATGAGGCGTTGAAGTGCTTGTAAGGAAACGCGAAACAGATCATCTGCACCGGCGCACCAGGCGCAAAGACACCCTTCTTGAATTGAAAGAGCGTCAACTGGTTGCACGTCGTGCCCTCCGGGAACACCATCAGCTGCGGCGCATTGGGGTCCCTGGCACGCTCGAAGATGGCCTGCTGCGTTTGCGCGCGCGACGTGGCGGCATCGCGGTCTACTAAAATGCTCTCGCTGAACTTCACGATGCTGCCCATGAAGGCGAATTGCAAGTTTTCCCGTCGAGAGACAAAGGATGGGAAGTCGGCCATTATGAAGAGCAGAACCAGCTCCACCACGCAGCTGTGGTTGCTGATGAGAAACTTGCACTCCTTGCGGCTGGCAAGCTTTCCGTAGAGCTGGATGTTGTGCAGCCCCAGGAGCGAAAACGCCACGATCACCAGCACCTTCGACACCCGCGACCAGAACCCGAACCACCACGGATGCGCGTAGCGGTCCAAGTAGCCGGTGACACTGGTGCTGAAGAGTCCCAGAAAGATGGTTGTGATGGCCGCAAAAAAGCGTACAAAGACGATGCCAGTGACGACAAAAAATCCAATCTTAATCCGCTCGTACGTGCCGAGAGGGGTGTCGTACTTGAAGGCCTCCATTGTGTCCACCTTGGGAGGATTGCCGTCAACATAGTCATCCGTTAAAGAAAGCCGCGTCGGCCCTGGGATGAGGAGGCAGCGGAGGTTTTCCACGAGGAACAGCGTCACTAGAAAGACGCCGTTGGCGCACAAGTACACCCGCAGCCAGGTGAAGAGCCCTAATGAGACGGCCGCCGCAGCGCAGTCGCCTCCTGTGCATCTTCGTGAGTCGCCGTGATCATAAAAAGGTGCGGCCACACCGCGAAAGAAGAGGTACCATACAACCATTGCTACAGGGATACGGAGGAAGCCCTCGAGACGTCCGTACATCATGTACGGCATGGACACTCCATAAGCCCTCTTGGACTTCTGGTTTGACATCGCTATCTGTTGTTGCTGTTGAAAGCTTATGCTACAGCTGACACGTCTACCACAAAGCGATTTCCTTTTTCTTGGCTATGGAAAATTTGCGAGATGTCAACAATAGAAACAAAAGGGTTTGGCCAGAGAGGTGGTAACAACGGCGATAACATAAAGACACGCTGTAGAGAGGGTCGGTATTTAAAGTTTGCGAAAGGCAAAGAACTAATATTGTCTATCAGAATATATATTTATATAAAAGAGGCTTGCGGATGATGAGCAGAAAGGACGTATATATTCAAGTATATATTGGAGAGAGAAAGAGTGTGTGTGAGAGAGATTTATGGGCAATCCCTCTTTCCCTTCCTCTTTTTGAGGAATTCGTGCACGTTGAAAGAGCTGTTAAGACTTTGAACAAGCAAGCGACAAAATAATAATAAGAGTACGGTCGTGTTTCTTAGTGCAAGGAGCGCATCGGTTGGCGTTCTTTCCTACTCTCCAATAAAGGAAATGTGATCGCAACGATTGGGGCCACTATTAATGGGAGAGGGGAAAGGGAAAAGGAAAAGGAAGATTGGGAGTCTGCAAAACGCCTTCATGAAATTTGAATGCACCTTGAACTTATTTCACATGAAGACAGATCAGGTGTAAGCTATGTATAGCTATTCCGTGGAGCACAACGGGCACAGCGAGCACCACTTTCCCCCGTGCGTTGAGGTGTTGCATACTTGTGATTCACATGAAAAAGTCGCCATTATTTCTTTGTTATTGCTCGCTACTGCACACGCATCTCGTGCTTCACATTTGGTATGTGCATGGATAATGCGCACATTAGAGGTAAAGTATGCTCTGAGCCTCGCTCATTGTTCGGCTTCATCTTGTTCATTCGACATCGTAATATATGTTGGCAAAGAGGTAGTAATCGATGCTGCACTCCTCAATAACAACACAGGTAAAACTATTCATCAGAGAAACAGCGCAATTCAAAGATAGTTGCAGGATGAAGCTTCAAGGCGCTTGCGATGGCCCCTGAGGCTCTCTGTAGGAAATTTAAAAAAAAAAATGGCAAATTCTTCAGCGTATATAGAAGAGGGTAGTGAGCAAAGATGTCGAAGTTGAACGCCAGCAGGCGTACACGCACACACGCACGCGCGCATCAGTGCTTTAAGACAAGCAAACAGAAAAGAAAAGCTACAATGAAAATCACGCGAGCCAGCCCAAATGATAATTACTAAAAGGACGAAGCAATTTTAGCGGAAAAAAAGAAAGCAAAGCGTAGCACGTATCGGGAAGCAAAGCTACAAATAAGATGCACCGTTATAACTGTCAGCAACATCACAAGATAGATACACATTAACGCATGCAACGAAGAGAAAAGGAGCACCAGACTCCCTCAAAAGATCAGAAGAAAAGAAAACATAACAGCGAAAAAGAAGCTGGGAAAAAATGACGATCAGTGATGCGCGCCACAAACGAGCAAGAGAGGAAAAACAGCAAGAGAAAGCCGTGATGGTGAACCATAAAGAAAGATAAAGAAGCAAACTACATTACCAGCCGTGTCCGAGAAATGTGAGTCGAACCTGCCCACCCAGTCTCAGCTTCTTTTCGCACCACCAATACGTTCAACTCGACCGCGTTTCCACGGTCTAGGTAGACAGTCCGGCGCGCTATTCGTTTACTTGCGAGGACGTCTGCCAGGCATGGCTGCGTGAAACGGCAGAAGACGTGAGCGAATATGTCGGCCAGGATGAACAGCACTTTCTCATGTGCGTCGTACAAACGAGGAAACGGCACAATAAAGTCCGGCACCAAAAGTGAATTGCGCGGGTTCACACTAAACACGCTCGGCGTGTTGTCTACAAGAATTACGCGATCCATGGGACGGCCCAGCATGCGCAGGTCCTTCGGACAGCCAACATCTCCGGTCCACCACATGGGATGCCGATAGATGCAGTGCTGCACCGCGCACATCGTATCTATGGCTCGAATCACATCCAGCGCATACTCTCGCGCCCCGGCCGTCCAGACAATAAGTTCGCACTTGCCCTTCAGCGTTTTGAGCAGTTGAGCCACACCGGGACGCCCGTAAAGGGAAGTATCGCGGCTGTAAACTAGTGTCTCATCGAGGTCTAGCACTACCACCAGCTTCCCTACGTCCTGTGGCTGCGGCGGGGGGATCAGATAGGAAGATGGCGGCGGCGTTGTAGAGGGAGTTGGAGGCGACCCGGAGCTGCCCGCTAGTTTTTTGCGCAGAGGGGCCCCCGCCCCGGCTGCTCGACTGAGCTGCAGCGGAAGAGCCGAGGTGGCACGAGAAGTGCCGCTGCACTCTGCAATGCGACTCGAGGTGCGATAGTGGGCGGCGTCCTCTGCTGCCGTGGAAGCCCGTCTCCCCACCGCCCCCATCGCTGCTGCTGCTGTCACGGTCGGCAGCGATGTCACGGAGAGCGGCGAGGTGCAGCCCATACTGAACCGGCGAGCTTCGTAAGTCGAAGATCGACTACCATCCACCCGGCTCCCGTTGTCCTTTCCTTCAATTATGTAGCCGGGGAAGCGAGTTTTCCCGGAGAGGGGAGACGGCGGCAACAGCGAGAGTGACTTCGGCGATGGCACATACGACGCCAGGGAGCCGTTGGCGGCCGCCGCGGAGCGGAAGCGCAACGAAGTCAGCTCAGCAACGTCCCCCGCACCTACTGCGCCATCGGATGGCGGCGACACAAAATTCTCAAACACGGTGGCCGGCCGCAAGCGTGGCTCAGTGCGGGAACTGCGGATTGACGTCGACTCACGTCTACCCCACCGCCAACCCGGATCGCAATGCGCCGTGGCGAAATGCGACTCAGCATCGAGCCGATGGCGGTGTGAGGAAGAAGGCGAGCGCATCCCTCTGCGTGTGTTCAGGCGTTTTCTTTTCTGTGAGCAATCTAAGGAACGAATATGTGACGGAGCACCGTTAGTGGTTGTCGCACAATGCGAGCAGCCCGACCCTGAGGAAGACGAGTCGGGGATTCTTTAAAATACAGCTCGTGGGTGAAAGAACGATCAGTGAAACAGAAGAACGAAAGGTAGCTGGGGTGCGTTTTGACCGGCCCGGTGCTTGCAGGGGCTCTACCACCATGAAAGAGCACTACCAAAAAGGCAAAAATTAGTAGTGGTCCGCCCGTACGCAAGCAACAAGGAGAGCAGTGCTGACAGTGAGGAACGTAAAAAAAAAGCAAGCAGATCGAAGAAAGGTATAAACATACAGCGGCACCTAACGCCATACAGATACAAATGCAAAAAAAAAAATTGAAAAAGGTGAGGGCAAAGAAAGCAGAGACAGAGGGAGGACAATTCCAAAAGGAGCACAGATGTCGGGAAAGCAAACGAAGAAAGCAAATGACACATACAACGAGGCAATGAAAAAGGGAGTGTATAAATGAAGCCACCAACACGAAAAAAGAAGCAGCAGAACGCAATCGACCACCTTGAATGCGATACAACAGCAAAAGAAACTGTATGTGCTTCTCGTACCCAATAAAATGATGCTTACAATGACCAGTACAAGTTGTACATTATACAGCCAGTGCGTTCTGTACTATTTCTATGGTGTGCTTGCGACTAAAAGAACGAACAACACCACTCGGGAAACAACTGAAAATGGAAGAAGAGAAAAACTTACGGAAAACGAGCTGATACAAATCTATATATGTATATGAAATAGAAGATGTATTATAGATTGCTCTGGATATCAAAAAGAGAGAGATACGATGACGGACTCACGAGATGCAACGTGTGTGCCACACTGTTCTTGGTGAAAGCACAGCACACCTACTGCAAAGCGCTCGCGCTAAACAGTATTTATTCACCAAGTGGCTTGATATGTTAAGACGGTTCATAAAATTATATATGACAACGTCAAGTGTGTTGTAGTATCATTTAATATTCAAAGGGGAAGGTGGTAAAGCAAGAGAACAGAAGTGGGAAACAACATAAAAAAGAAGACTAGAAATGCGTAGTATAGCTTCACATCATGCTCGCGCTAACTGCTCACGCGGGAACCTCAATAGTTGTTTTTGTTGTTGTTGTTTTTCGCAACAGCGCTGTAATGGGCCCTTCGGTGAAGCAAGCAAACACTGGCTTCCACAACGGTGCAACCTCGAAGCGTATTACCAAACTCCTGTTGCGCGTGCTCTTCGAGTGAGTCATACAAGCAGTGGCGATACGAAAGTATTTTGCATGTTTGTGTGTGTGTGTGTGTGTGTGTTCAGTGAAAGCAACGCAATGCACAAATGAGCCGTGTCGTTTTCCAGCAAGTCCTCTCCCGATCCGTATGCGAAGAATGCTGGCCGCAAGAACAACAAGTATAAGATCATTTGGAATAAAGAAGAACGTTGCAACATCAATAAGCAGCATGGATCTGTGTACATATTATGTATGTTATTGCGGCTAAAGCTCAGTCTATCGACTCTTACTTTTGCGCATCACAAACAACAGCAACAGCAAAAAGAATTTCTTCCATTCTCATAGTTGGTGAAGCCGGAAAAAATATATACAATTACCGAAAAAAAAAAAATAGTAATAATAATGTCAATTAATAGCAATAAAGACGGAACAGCGCAATAGCAGGCTAGACAGCATCACAGCCCCTCGTCACATCAACTCCTTCCATGTAATCTCACTCAAATTTCCATATTTGCGTTGCAAGTTCATCTCACTAAAAGAAAAAAAGAAATGTATAACTTTCTTCTTCTTTGCTTTGATGCCACAAGCAAGGTAAAACAGCAAGTGCGCTATAAAAATAAGAACTCATCAATTTATCAACACGAAAAAGGAGCTGGTAGCATCGTAGACAACCATCCTTACAGCCGCAGCAACAACAGCAAAAAAAGAGAACAACAGATCTATTTAATGTACACGTCAAAAGAAGAAAAGAAGCATCGTCCAATAGAACAGAAGAACGGCAGAGTAGTGTAAAAAAAAAAAAAAACCACTAGGTGCTGAAGCCAAACACCTCAAAAGAGAACAGGTGATGGGTGCTGAAGTGCTTGATCACCTCCCGAGAGAGTTGCAGAAGTTCAAATTGCTTCACTAACCCCCAGCGCGGCGCAGTCGTGTCCTCCGCCGTTCTCGTCGTAAAACAGCGGTCGTCCTGATCAAACAAAAGTGACAGCTTCACAAAGGTGTGGCGTTGAAACTGAGAGGGGATATTGTTCGCGCCGACAATAACGAGACAGAATTTGAGATTCTGCCCGACCAGCTCCATCGGATCTTCGCGCGATACGGCATTCTTGCCAACAGGAAAGAGATGAACATCTAGTGTACCCGTAGTAAGTCGTCCACCTTCTCCGAGAAGTGTAAGACGAAAGGCGCGCCGCTCACCACGTAAAACGCTCTTCAGAGACATGCCGCACCGGCCCTTGTAGAACAAGAACGATGCCTTGTTGTCGAGCTGCCATATCAGATGCCTCTCGGCCGCTTCAACCCGTCGACGCAACGCGATGTTTCCAAGTTGAATGTGCCGCAAAGTTCCCTGAAGTCGTGATGCCGCTGCATCTTGCGAGCATGCAGTCTGCACAGCCAGCCGCAGTGCGTCACGTTCCTCGCGCAATCCCGCCAAGCTTACCTCCTTCGAGTCTCTCACCGCGGCCAGCGACTCCAACTGTTTCTCCAGTCGCGCCACAACTGCCTTCAGCTCTTTCACCTCGAGGCTCTTGAAGGCGCTGTTGACGGTCGCCTTATTCGTGATCGCCAT
>LJSK01000363.1:0-21758 GCA_001299535.1 Leptomonas seymouri
AGGAGGCCCGCTCCCGCAACACCGGTGGCAAGGTTCTCGGCTTCTTCTACTAGGCAAGCATTTTGTTTGCCAACACGAGGTTCTTTTCATTTTTGCGAGCAGATACAAGCAGTTGTTGGGGGACGAAGGATGCTCAGGGCCATTCGAATGCTTCGCTTACACGTTGAACAGGCTTCATGAGTGTTTCTCATCTACGAAGGGCATGCGTGCAGCCACAACGTCGTGATCACCGATTGGTGCACGCAGGTGTGCCGCGCCGAGTGCCGCGCTTCACGGTGGGCGTGCTCTCAACGCTCTTCGTAGTGGATGAAACGAATCTTGTCGTACTTTGGAGTTCTTTACTGTTATTTTCTTTTTGTGTTTCTCGTTTTCACGATCTCGATGGAGAACCGGCATGGCTGAATTTTCCGTGAGCGTACAACCCTTACGAAAGAAAAGGAGAAATGGATATACGTAAATACATGCAGCGGCCCACACGTCGGAGGCGGTGAATGCACGCTCCCAGCGAAGGCTCAGAGATTTACGAGGTGCACCTCCCGCAGTGCATGGATAGGCAGGAAGAAGAAATGGTGCTTGGGGGCACATGAGCAGATTCGTATCTTGACGCCTCTTTTTGAAATACAAGGATTCACCGATGGGGTGCAGGTTTACGGATCGAGACGACTGCCGTTTTCACTGCTCCGAAGGCAACATCAACGGAAGGGGAGCATGCTGTACCCCTGTATGACGCTTCTTCGTACGGAGCTGCTTTTGCGCAGTGCATGAAGGAGTTTTCACGTTGGATTTCTAAAACTTCTCTCTCTTTTCTGCTCTCTGTTTCTTTTCACTTCTCGCTGCAATTTGATGTTTTGTTGTTCACCAATCGTTGTGCAATGGCGCAGCGTGCTGTGTACGTCTCTCTCTGACTTTATTTTTTCACTTCTGCTGTGGTCAACAGGCGCCCTGCTCGTTGTTGTTGCCGTTACTTTTAAATATCTATCGTCTGCTTCCTTTCTTCTTTGTGTAGGTACCCCTGGCTCTTGACGTGGCGAGGAGCTGCGGGAGAACCTCACACCGCATACACGTGCATACTTCGCTTTTCATATTGCCCGCCAAAGTGCTAAGTGGCAGTCGCATACCTCAATTCGCTTTGGTTTCTTGCTGAGCACCTCCGCGCTGACACACGATCGGCCTGCTGCACAGCGCGCTGCTCTCTTTCTTATTCCTCTTGAAGTACGTAAAGGGGCAGAGAAAAGGCAAAATAAAAAAGAAAAAATGGACGGTGGCAGCGGTATGTACCTGCCGCAGCGGCTCGCCTTCGAGCTGACCGAGTCGACCATCGAGCAGTGCTCCGGCTTTGACCTGACGTGGGTGAATAACAAAGCCTTGATGTATGCGGCTATGATTTGCGCGGTGATCTGCTGCTTCATTTCTTTTGGCGACCTGCGCGACCACCTGTCTCGCTTCGACTATCCCCAAATCCAAAAGCTGGAGATGCGCATCATCATGATGATCCCGATCTACGCCTTCTTCTCCGCCATCTCGCTGCTGATGCCGCGCTGGCGCTTTTTTTTCGAGACGGTGCGTGACACCTACGAGAGCTTTGTCTTGTACATCTTCTTCATGCTGATGGTGTCGTACTGTGGTGGCGAAGGTGAGCTGCTGCGGTCTCTCAAGCGGAAGCGCTACAAGGGCATGCATCCATTCCCCATGTGCTACATTCCTTCGTTTCCGCTCGACACGAGCTTTTACCTTCGCTGCAAACGCTGGGTGCTGCAGTGCGCGTTGGTCAAGCCGGTGGTTTCGTTTATCGCTATGGTGGCCCACCCCCTCGGCATCTACAATGAGGACAACTTCAAGTTGAACAACGTGCGCACTTACACCTGCATCATCGTGAACATCAGCCTGACTATGGCCCTGTACTACCTCGTGCTCTTTGAAATCGAGTGTGAGAAGGAGCTGCATTACGCCAAGACCTTCCTCAAATTCTTGTGTGTCAAGTCTATCATTTTCTTCAGCTACTGGCAGTCCGTCGCGGTGAGTGTGGCCGCGAGCGCTAAGATCGTGTGTCTCGGCGGCACCGAGGCGGACCGAGAGCTGAACAGCGCCATCATTCAAGACTTGCTCATGTGTTTCGAGCTGCTGCCTGTCGCTTTCCTCCACCGTGCGGCCTTTGGCCGGGAGAAGCTGGATGAGGAGATGGCTGCGGTACCGGTTTACATGAAGGACACCAACACGGGTGATCTGCGCTCTAACATGGACACGGCGCTGGATGTGAACGACATCATCGACGACACCTTCGGTACCATCTTCTTCCGCAAAGGAAAGCTGGTAGACCAAGAGAACGTCAGTGACGACGAAGAGGACTACGGGCAGGCAGCCGGCAACGCGGATGGCGGCGGTGATGGCGGCCCGGCTAGCAACGCCGCTTCTGCCAGTCCAAGTGGCGGCATGAACCCCTACAGCTTTGCGACCAACGCCGAAAGTCTCGCGCGTGACCCAACGTTGGAGGAGTTGGTGCGGCACGCGATAGCGACGGACTACGGCGTGCGTGCGGATGGCATCCTGCACTACGATGACGACAGTGATCGCGAGGAGCGCAATCAAGACATGAATTTTGCGGACACCGATGTGATTCTGCACCGCTCCAAGTACGCGGCGGCGGCGCAGGACGTGAGGGTAGACAAGGACCTCCTGCGCTCGCACCAGGTGGCTCAGAGCAGCGCGACACCCCAGATCTACTGCGTTGTGTGTGGCCGCTTCGACCGCGAGATGGTACGCCGTCGAAGCGGCTACAAGTGTAAGGAGTGCGTCGGTACGAAGAGTGAGTCACTGCTCCTGCAGCGGCAGCGGGAGGCGAGTAATAGGGGGGCGGCAACGCTTTCAATGCCCAAGCATGGCCGGGGTAGCGGGCGTCTCGGGCATAACACGAGTGCAGTGGTGGTGGAGACCCTCGACGACGCGCAGGGCGGCGGTGCAGCCTCCCTGCCAGACACCACAGCGGATGCTGATGAGGCCGAGCGCCACGCCTCTGCTGGCCTCCTGGCGACGGCGGCGAGTCGAAGCCCACCGCCGGACGACGACGACGACGACGACGGTCTGTATGTGCAGCCGATCCCAGCAGAGGCCAACGCGGACCTGGTGGGGGTGGCGCGCGTGCCACAGGACTCAAGCGCCACGGCACGCCTCACCGCCCCGGCTACCGCACTTGCGGAGGGCTTTTCGAGTTTGCAGCAAGTGCTGCGCCAAACCTTCAAGGGCGACGACAGCAGCAGCAGTAAGATGGCGTACAGCGGTGCGGCGGTGCCTCCGACGGTGCCACTGCCACCACGCGCCTCGGCGGGACCGCCACCTGCACGCTCGCCCTTGCCGGCCGCCGAGCCACCCGCGACGCCGTAAGCACCAACAGTCCCGGATGCTTAAGTTAGAGCAGATTGCCCCCCAACTGAGAGAGTCAGACAGTGCCCCTCCATCTGTCATGCCAGGAAGAAAAAGTAAAAGAGAGTCGGATGACTGTGCGCGTGGATGGCATGCGGTTGCTCCTCGCAAGCTGTGCGTTGACACAATGGATTGCGGTGCGGTGACTCTCATCGTGTGGCGCCCTACGTTGCTGTTGATCTTCCTTTTCCTTTTTCCTCTGCTGCACCCCCCCCCCAGTGCTGTTCGCTCGAGTGCCCCGTGTTGCTATCTGTGCGCGGACCGCCGCTCACGGCGATGGTGCCTTCCATTTCCGAGCATCTGCTGCGGTTAACGTCACTTTATTTATTTATTGATGGATTTATATTTTTGCTCTCGCCCCGCCGCCGTTTGAAACACGCCTGATCTCGTGGATCCCTCCCTTTATTATTATTTTTGCCTGATCACGCGCGCTCTTTCACTTCTTCTGTCGGGAGAACTGTTTTGCTACTCGGCCAAGAGGAGAACGAAACACAAAAATCCCACGTGCGCTTCACACGGCGCATCGTAGTAGGGCGTAGGGGGAGGGGGTAGGCTGGTGCCGCGCTGCCTGCTATAGTGTGTTTCCTTTAGGCGTAGGCGTGTGGAAGCGACGGGGGGGGCAGAGAGGAGTAAGAGAGATGCCGTTGTTGCGTTGCTATAAATATGTGTAGAGGCATATTCAAAAAGAAAGTTAATTGCAATCGCCAGGAACGCTCAAGAGCCCGTGTGAAGCGCACCGCTATCAAAAGCAATGATGGCCTGCTTTGTGTCTGCCGCTCTTCTCTGCTGAAGGGTGTGGCGGCTGAGCTGGAATGCAGGAGAGCGAGGGAGCAAGCCGGGACCGTTGCCGCTCTCCCAAGTCGTGTCGGTTGCTGCCGCCTCTTTCTGTTCGGGTCCATGACCGTTGTAAGCAGTCTCTTCCTACCTTTCTCCTCTGTTTGCTTTACTCCTTGCTTTTTTTTTTTTTTTGCCGGATGTCAACGCGTCTCTGCGACAACCGCCCCACGTACCACCACGTGCACCTTTCAACACCCCCCCCTTCTAAGAGCCGTATTAGATTGGTATTGGAGAGCTCCTGGCTGTGCGCGGCAGTGACGCTTTCGCAGTACTCCACCAGAGCGGCATTTCATATGTTCTTTTTTCCTTCTTTGCTTTATATAAATTCTTTATTATTATTATTTATCTAAAGAGCTCTTTTCTTTTTCTTTTTGTATTTTTTTTTTTTTTATTATTTCACTTTTGGTTTCGATCTCTGTCTAGTCGAGACTCCCCCCCGTCTCCTAGATCTCAAGAGAGCGCACGCGTCATCGAGCTTTTTTTTTTCTAAAGTGAAGAATAAACGAAGGAGATTGTTAAGGAAAAAGACAAAATCTACAACAACAGCAGATTGGAGTAAGCAACTCTCTTGATGGATTAAACAAAAGGCAGGAGACACTACCGTAAAGAATTCTAAGAGATTATATATATAAAGCTTTGTATTCGAGTGATCGATACTTACGCAGAAACAGGGAGAGAGAGAGGATAACCACAACTGAACAGACACGCAAACACACGCTCGAGGAAGGGCAACAACAACTCTGAGTAGCCCACAGCCCCATATATATCAGCCTCTTCACATTTCTTACTTGCTTGCAGTTGAACCGCAAACTTGAAGGCATTCACACGCGTTCTCTTGCTCAGATAAGCGCGTCATCATTTGCCGCTTGTCTTGTTGGTCTTTCCTTTTGTGTGTTGAAACTTCACTTGCTTAGGCACGTATCCCCCCCTCCCCAGCAACCATGCCTGTAGAAGTGGCCAACGGCGAGGATGTGGACTTCTCGGAGTACTGCATCCTGCAGAGCAATGACCACCCACCCGTGGAGTTCAAGGTTTCCCGCGAGTCCGCCAAGATGTCGGGTCTGCTGAAGGATATGCTGGATGATCAGGAGGGCAACGAGGCAATCATCCCTATCCCGAACGTCTCGGGCCAGACGCTGCGTCTCGTACTGGAGTACATGGAGTACCACTGCGGGAATCCGGCCCAACCCATCGAGAAGCCCCTCAAAACTACGATTGACTCACTTGTGTGCGACTGGGATAGCAACTTTCTCTTCAACCAGCTCTTGAAGAACCACGATGAGAAGCAACACGAGGTGCTTATTGATGTTATTATGGCTGCGAACTTCCTCAACGTGCGCGACCTTCTCGATCTCACCTGCGCCTGTGTTGCGAGCATGATCCGCGGCAAAACCGCTGAGCAAATTCGTGAACTCTTCAACATTGAAAACGATTTCACTCCGGAGGAGGAGGAGAAGATTCGAGAGGAGAACCGCTGGTGTGAGGAGTCGTAACGCACAAGCACACGAATACATATAAAAAGAAAAAGAAAAAAGAAAAAATAGTCTTCAAGACACGAAAGAAACAAAGGAAACTGTTTTATAAATTTCTCTCTTGAGGGTTGTGCATCTGCAGACTGAAAGGCGCGAGTTTAAACGCATGTTGGCCCCTTTACGCTGTGTAGTTAAAAGAAATCGTTGCTACACGGTGCCATGGAGTTAATTGCCGTTGTGCTTTCTTCGCCTGTTGATGGAACTTCTTTGTTTTTCTTTTGTGTGTGCGTGTGTGTGTGTGCCTGTGGTTTGGCGTTTGCATCTTTTGATGGTTGTTGTGTGTCGTATTTGGTGCGTTTTGATTTCTTTTGTGCCGAGCGCACGGTGCAGTGTTGAACGCGATGCAAAGTGCTGCTGCTGTCATGACGGCTTTGCCTGTCTTGGCATTGCATTGATTTATTATTCCTTCCTGCCTCGACGAGTTGCTCAATTTGCAATGCCCGAAGTCAAACGTGAAACATCGTTGCTTCGCTGTTCTTCGCACCCTTTACTTTTCTTTGTGGTCTTTGGGCCTGCAATGGAGGGATCCCAGCGCGGTATTGATGACGGCTGTATGAAGAATTATTGTTACTATTATTTTTTTCTTGTGGTTGTCGGTTCGTTTCTGGTTTTGTTTCCTTTGTTTCATTCTTTCATGTTTCCCACGGTAGTCACTTGTCTCTGAATTTCTGCAATTTTTCTTTTTTCTTTTCTTCTTTTTCCTTCTTCACTTCCATTTTATGGTGTGCTCGTGTGCGCTATGCGTAGATTCACCCTCTAGGAGAAAGCAATACCCGACATCGTTGTTCGCGACGTTTGGGTGTAGGGCTTAGAAGGGTCCATCGGTGAGCCTGATAGAAAGACAAGCAACGCGTGTCGAAGCGCGCAGAGGCGCACACTCTTCTATGAGTCTGAGTTGGGGCTGAATGTCGACGTTACTTGCCAGTTTCTGCGCCGCTTATCTTTCTTTCCCCGTCCCGAGAGAACTCGGCCAACTGCATTTCCGCGGCTCTTTCATGACGAGAGTTGCGCAGTGTTGTGTGTGTGCGGCAGGATGCCCCTCCCCCTCGCCCCCTTGCCGAGTGCTTTGTTTTTCCTACTACTGAACTGACGTTATCTTCCGTTTACGTCTCATGCTTGATGCTCAACAGCTTCTTCATTTTTACTCGTTTTCTTTTTGTTTTTGTTTTTGTTTTCGAACCGTGTTGTTTAGGGGAGGTGCACCGCGGCAGCATCACGTACTTCCTAGTTTGTTTCACAGTCTTCTCAGTCTTCTTTTTTTTTTCTTTTATCTTTTTATTTGCTATATATTTAGTTAGTTGTTTCGGACGTGCTCTGCTGTAAAGGAAGTTCCCAGGGATCTGGGGGAAACGCGAGAAATGATCGCAACGCGCGCAGCTCGGCCCATGCACTGGCGGGAGAAGAAGTTGAAGACACAAAACCATCAAACAAATGGAGATGGATTGCTGCCACATAGTTGTGCGCTGCTATCGCTCACCAGTGATGCTGTAATGCTAGCATCCCTCTTCTTGTTGTTACGGTGTTGCTGTTTTGATTTGTCATCATATATAAATATATATATTTACTTCACTTCTCCGCAACACCGCTTCTCAAGTTTGGGATGCCTCTGCGTTCTGCCACTGCGCCAACGTTTTTAATATTCTTCTTCTTATTCTTGGGGCTTAAAGAAAGAACATGGCAACAGCGTCGACGACTCTTCTCCTTCACGGAGTGCCTGTGCGCATTTGTGCTCGGTGTTTCTTTTTAGATTTGTTCCGTCCATTTTCCGTCCAAAGAAAAAAAAAAATGTAGTAAACCCCAAAGAACGAAAAGTTACGACGCGATGAAACGCCGTTGCCGCCGAGAAAGCGGTGGCGGTGTTTATTTCGCCTGCAAGTAAGGGATGCTGAAAAACAAAAACAAAACTGAAATAAAAGGGAAAAAAAAATAGACGAAGACTGAGAGGAGCACCAAATCAAACTGCATCTCTTTTTTTGTTTTACTTTTTCTTTTTGTGTTTCTCTTCTTGCTGTGAGCCCTTTGTCTCCTCCTCTCTCGTGTACTCGTCAACGAATGCCGCTTTCCTCCTTCTTTTTTTTTTTGATCGGCTTGCAAGGTGTGTGGGCGTCACATTGCAAGCAGAGCGTGAGAGCGTCTGTCGACCTGCCTGTCTGTTGGTTTGCCAGTTTGCCTGGTGGTTTGTGTCTGTCTGTGTGGATGCCGGTGTGCACTTGTAGACGTCAGGGAGCGGTCTGAGTGTTCATCACAGGGGAGAAGAAAAAATAGAAGTTCGTAAATCAAAAAAAAAGATGCGCACATTCACGTGGAATCGCCGCAAATAATTTTTTCTTGTGCTTAAAACAACAAACAAAACAAAACCAAATCCATCATGAACGAAAGACGTCGTGTGCAGGTCAATCCTTTTTTTTTTTGGAGCCCCTTGTTATCGCTCCCCCGTCCACACAACCGCAGAGGATTGTCGGTCATGTGGATCAGTACACCTGTGTTCTGCAGGACCTCAACATTATCAAGTGCTATGTACAAGCAGTAGCACAATGATCCCCCCAAAACAGAAAGGGGCGACGCAAGCAGCTCTTCCTGCTTCATCATCCGTCGTTCTCCAGCGTTTAGTCTGTTAGCTCTCGATTTCGCTTGCCTTCACCCCCCCCTCCCTTTCCCTTCTTCTCTGACCTCAGGACTTTTCCTTCTCTGAAACGCGTCTCCGCAAATTTTTCTATCGTATCCGATGGGTTGTCGCTGTACCTACTCAGACATCTTCGCGTGTGGCTCTGTTTCTCTAATACTCTGTTGAGGAGTGAAGGTGCCTCTCCTCTTATTTTAGCCCCACTTCTCATTACCTTCTTCTCATTATCCTTCGCATTACAGCCTTCTTCTTTCCTTTTGGTGCTTGTGCTCGCAGCTGGTAGAACGTTGCTGCTAACCCCCCCTTCCCGTATTTCCGTGTGACAGTGCGTCCGTACCACACACACACACACACACACACATATTTATATATAGGATCATTCAGACAACCGAGGAAAGCTTAAAGAAAAGCGATACTGAGTGTTCTCACAAAAACGTGTCAGGCGGACAAGTTGGCGCTCGGCAATTCTGTCGTTGCTCACCTCTCCGCTGCTGTCCTATCTTTCTTCTTTATATTTATACTTCATGTAAGGGAGAAGGCGTTTCCCCCGTGTTTTTCTTTGTGCTTCTGCTCCTCGCGTTGTTGAATGCCTTATCAGCCTTGACGGCCGTCTCACGTGGTGCTTCTGGTTCCTTACCTCTTCACCTCACTGCACGCCGTTATAATTGTTTTCACCTTGCTTTCAGGTTGGCCATCGTTTTGATTTCGACGTAAGCGCGTCGTCTCCGTGCCGGTGGTAGCCGACTGGAAAAATTAATTAATTAATTTACTCATTTATATATTGGATTCGTTGGTGTCTTTATGTTCTGTTGTTTCTGTTGCCGCTCTGCCGATTTGTTTTTTCTTCTTCAAAAGGAAAACGAAGGAAACTGAATTCATCTCTGGCTTAGCGCGGCCTGCACTCCCGTGTTTTCTGTCGTTCACGGGCACCGCAGTGACGTATCTGCTTTCACTGATTGAAGTTGCCGATTGCCCAGGTGGTAACGAACGGTTGCCGATCTACCAGAGAATACCTTGCGAAGGTTGAGAGTCACTGCTGCTGTCGGTGGACTTGCTGGCTCCGTGAGCTCCAGCATTTCAACGGTTGCTAACTGTGTCTGCTGGCAAGTACAGGCGCACGCCTTGCTGGTAATCCTCGTTTGTTGCTTTCTCGTTGTCGAGCCTCGCAGAAGGGGTTTGCCGGGGTTCAGCTGTGCTGCCTACTAGCTAAAAGAGAAGATCCGCACCGCTTTGATCAGCAGCAACAAGGAAAATTATGGAGTGACGCTGCTCTCCCAAGGACTTGAACACACGCATAGAGATACACATCTATCTATCTATTGAAGTATATTTGCTGCCCTTTTTTCACGGGCTCACGACGTCGTATTGTGAATGGGAAGCGAGGAATACGAAACGCGTCGAGATCCCCCCCCCTTCCCTCAGCGTTACTCTACCTTCATTAGTTGTTTTTCTCCTGTTTTTTTTTTGTTTTGCTGAAATATAAAGAGAGCCGCTCTTAGCCTCAACGTATCTGATACCCACGGGCCCTGCTCCTTTAGCTTCTCCGTATTCGATACATTTTTCTATTTCGGCCAGATTTCTGACTTTCCTGGTTTCTCTCAACGGGCCCTGGAGTGGTAGACACAGCAAAGTCCTTCTACACAGCAGCGCATGTCTTCCTGTCAAATGATATCTCCGCCACTTCAATCAAACAAAGTAAAATTGTTAGAAGCGGTACCTGCTCAGACGGCCTTCATCTCTCTCTCTTTTTATGTTGTTGCTAATTGCGTAAAGTAAGTTGCAGTAGAAGACATTTGAGATCTATGCGTATGCTATTCAGCATCGGATTTTGATTCCGTTCTTGCACATAGTCTTTCAGTGGGTGATCATCTCCGAGCTGCTCTCTCGTTGTGCACATCGCTGGTCTGTAGGACGGAATCACTCGGATCCTTTGGAAAATCGCATACATCTCGGCGATACTGCCAGCCGCTCCATTTCCCTAATTCGTTTTGGCTTATTTTGGTTCTCTCTCTGCAAACTCTATTTTCAGTTGTCGTCTTTAATTTTAAATTTTGCTCAGTGGCAAGGGAACTGCTTTCGTATCTCGCGCACCACCATCACCACGTGAAGGTGCCTGCACTTGGCAAAGCGAAACCATCGTTTAGTTTGCATCGTTCCCAGCCTGTTGTCTTCTCTTTTAATGTGTTCTTGCTTATTTAACCAAATTCGTAGTCGCTTCTGTTTTTGCCGTTTTCGTATGTTCTCTGAACTCAATTTTTGAAACCGTCCTTATTATTATTTTTTTCTTTTGCTGTTGTTTCTGCTGCGGTTTAGCCCGCTGGTAAGCAGTCTCTCTCTCTCTGTTTGTTTTCGTTTCGTATGTCGTTCGTTGGCTGTTACCTTGATTGTTGATTGTCACAGCTTTCGCCATTCCCTTCTCTATTTTGT
Source organism: Leptomonas seymouri (assembly GCA_001299535.1). NCBI lineage: Eukaryota > Euglenozoa > Kinetoplastea > Trypanosomatida > Trypanosomatidae > Leptomonas > Leptomonas seymouri. Next base: position 10,837 of record LJSK01000363.1, read on the forward strand.
TGTGTAGGTGCGTGAGAGTTCAGAGCCCTTTTAAACATAAAAGCCCGACTCGTGTGCTTCTATATATATTGGTTAACCGTAGTGCATACAGCTGCAGCCCCTGCACCAGCGAAGGGGTAGCGCAGCACGCTGCGGGTATACGCGACTGCTACCCACCGTTTGCTTGTGTTGACTTCCTTTTATCACGAAATCCAGCCCACGCTCCAGCGCATCCTCGCGAGCTCCGTACGGTGGTATTGCCCGCACCATGCAGCTGGAAGACACGCCCCTGGGCAGCCGAGGAGGCCCACCGTCACCAGAAAGAATGTGGGGTCAGCGCTTTTTTAGTACGGACGAGTTTGAGATGCCGAGGGCGAAAGGCAAATGCCATAAGCCGTTGCACCAAGACAGCGACTCGACGGCGGAGGTGAACGAAGAGAGATCTCCGCTAAGTCAAAATCCCATCTCTGGTACTGCGGAGGTGGGAAACAGCGTGGTACTGCCGTCCGTGCAATCGTCGTCGCAGCCAACGAGCAATGACGTTAAATGGCTCAGCAATTCAGCGGATGAGCTTGACGTGCGCGACAACGTGACACGAGCGCGTCACCGTTCCGAGTTGTCCTGCCCTAGCCGGCACTGTAGTTTCTGCTGGCAGCTCGGTGTCACTATCCGACGCATACTGATTTTGATGGCCCGCGAGCCCACTGCGTTTGTATGCGAGTTGCTCATACCGATTATCTTCGTTGTCGGCTCCATTATTCTGTGGGTCATCATAAGCAAGGATGACTACCCTGATCGGCAGTACTACAGCCCCTACGGCGTCACCATGATGAACAACGTCATGAAGCTGCAGCGCCGAGCCATGTGCTATAACGCAACGCTGACTAGAGGGACGCCAATTGCCGACTTCGTTGAGTGTACGTTGCTGGTAGCTTCCTTTCCGACGCCTCCAAAGATGGTTTGTGCGCGAGATGGGCTCAGCGGGGCACCAATTGGGCTCTGCACTGTGCAGAGCGTCGCTGAGTGGATGCTCACCGCGCTACGCAAAGTTGTGCCGAACAACACGACACGAGTGCCGACGATGGATGAGATGATTGTACTGCAGTGGGCCAGCCGGATGCTGTATCAGGCGTACGACGTCGGCGCCGTAAGCGAAAAGTCCGTGCTGTCCTCAATCTTCTCCACCGGGGCGCTGTACTTCGCTCCGGCATCGCCCGCGACGGACAAGCTAGTGGGTTACCTGAACGCCACCTCCCGGTACTTCCCGTATGTTTACGCCGGCATCTACGACACCGTGGAGGAGGTCGAGTTGAAGGTGAAACAGCGCACGAACCACGACCCGCCAAACTGGGGAATTGTGCAGGTAAACCACTTGACGCCGGCGGAGTTTCATGTCGATATCCGCCTCAACGCCACGGCGCTGCCCAAAACAAAGTCGATGCTGGCGGGCTACTACGTCGGTGGCCTGGTTCGGGGCGGTGGCAGCTGCATGTACATCCTGTCTGGCTTCTCTACGCTGCAGAAGACGATTTACACGTACTACATGACTGCCGTTGTGGGTATGACGAAGCTTCCAGCGGAGGATGTGCTGATGCTGCCCGCCCCGACACGCGCCTACAACAACCAAGTGTTCCTGGCCTACGGTGGCATGTTCGTACCGCTGATTCTTGTGCTCGGTTTCTTGTATCCCGTCTCGCAGATGGTGAAGCGTGTCGTGGTGGAGAAGGAGTTGCGCTTGCGGGAGGCGATGCGGATCATGGGCCTCTCCGAGGCCGTGATGTACTCCGCGTGGTTTGTCATCTACGTCGTCCAGTACACCGTGGTTTCTCTCGTTATTGCAGTGCTGTTGAAGTCAACGTACGTCAAGAAGTCCGACTTCGGTATCATCTTCTTCTTGCTGTTCTTCTTCTGCCTGTCGATCATCACCATGTCGGGCTTGATCGCTGTGTTTTTCAACAAGGCGCGACTGGCGTCCGTGTTGGCTCCGCTGCTGTACCTCGTGCTGGCGATTCCTCTCTTCGTGATACGCGACTCCGAGAGCGGCACGCGCACCGGCTGCTCTGTCCTCTCTCCCTCGGGGCTTGCGGCAGGCGTCCAGATCCTTTTTTCTCACGAGCTGACGGGCGGCATGACGGGTCGCGACCTCCACTACTTCCGCGATGCGCCGACGATGCTAGTCGTGCTGGCCATTCTCTTCATGGATTTTCTGGTATACCTGGTACTCATGCTGTACCTCGATGCCGTGATGCCAAAGGAGTGGGGCACGCCTAAGCATCCCCTCTTCTTTGTTATTGCCCCCCTACGCTGGTGCTGCTGTCGCTTGCGGAGATCGAAGCGGGTCGACGTTGAGGATGGACGCGCCGAGGACGGCGTGTTCGAAGGTATCTGCTATGATGATCCGAGCTACGCGATTTGTGTGATGGGCCTGCGCAAGGAGTACATGCGTGGCGGCAAGCGGTTTGTGGCTGTCAACAACCTCTACTGGGGCATGAAGGAGGGCGAGATCTCCGTGCTGCTGGGCCACAACGGCGCGGGCAAGACCACGACGATGAACATGATGACAGGGATGGTGACCCCGGACGAGGGCGACTGCTACATCTACGGACACTCGGTGCGCGGCGACTTGCGGAAGGCGCGGCAGGAGATCGGCTTCTGCCCGCAGCACAACATCCTGTGGCCCACCATGACCTGCTACGAGCACCTGTGGTACTATGCCTCTATTAAAGGCGTCCGCGGCGCAGCACGCGAGGAGACGATTCGCCGCATGCTGGCGGCCGTCGACTTGGCGGACCGGCGTAATTGCCGCGCTGCGAAGTTGTCCGGCGGCCAGAAGCGCAAGCTCTCCGTCGCGATTGCCTTTGTGGGCGGCAGCCGCCTCATCTTTCTGGATGAACCGACGGCCGGCATGGATGTCGGTGCGCGCAGGCACACGTGGGACCTGCTGCGCACAATGTCGAGGCAGCACAGCATTCTCCTCAGTACCCACTTCATGGATGAAGCGGACTTGCTGGGGGACTCCATCGCCATTATGAGTAAGGGCCGCCTGCAGTGCGCCGGCAGCAGCATGTTCCTGAAGGCGAAGCTGGGCGTGGGCTATGTGCTGATGCTGTCGGTGGTGGCCCACGCGAACCGTAGCAACGTGACGCGGGTGGTTCAGGGGTACGTACCGTCGGCGATCCAACTGGGATCCGGTGCGGGCGAGATGGGCTTCCGACTGCCCATGAGCGCGAAGCCGGCCTTCCCCGATCTCCTCGCGCGCCTCGAGGACCGCGGCGAAGAAATCGGCGTGAACGCCTTCAGCGTATCCGCTACGACGCTGGAAGAAATTTTTATTCAAATCGCACAGCAGGAGGAAGCGAAGGAGAAGGCCCTAAGGAAGAGCCAGCAGTCCCCGGCCTGTGCAACGACGGGCGTGGGCAAGACAACGGCAACGAGCACGCAGACATCGGAGGTCATCATGGGCCAGAATCCAGTGGCCTCGGAGGCGGTGGTGCCCAGCGGTGCGCACGAAGACATATGTGAGGACAACGATCACGATGCTGCGCGCCCGTCGGACGTGTGGGGCGTGTCACTGATGACGAGGAGTAGCGCCGTCGCCTACAGCCAATTTAAAGCAATGTTGTGGAAGCGCTTATGGAACTCACTGCGCGACCGCCGCACGCAGTTCTTTCAAATTATCTGCCCAGTGCTGTGCGTCTTGCTCGCCATGCTGCTGACGCTCGTGAAGCTCTTCCAGTCGCCTCCTATCACGCTGACGAGCAATCTCTACGGCACCGATATTGAAATTGCCGTTATCGGCTGCTCCGCCGCGGCCATGAACCTGACGATCCCTTTCTCCTCCCGAGCCACCACTGTACAGCCGACTGCTGTGACCGACACGTCGGAACTGTCCCAGTACCTCGTGCAAACCTACAACACGCACGCGAAAGAGAGGTACACCGGCATGGTGTGCAGCGACACCACTGACTTCGCCCCCAGCGTCGCGAGCGTCATCTATAACACCTCGGCGCTCCACTCTGCTGGCATCGGCCTCTACGACCTCTTCAACGGCTACTACATGAACCACAACGGCAACAGCGACAGGCTGCTCACGACCGTCATCTCGACGATGCCGAAGACGAAGGCCGAGGGCGACGTTGTGGACGCCGTCTATGCGATGATCGTTGCGATTATTACCATGGTCCCCTTTTCGTTGATTCCCTCGACCTTCGTGGGGTGGATTGTGAGGGAGCGGGAGTGCAAGGCGCGGCACCTGCAGAACGTCTCCGGCCTCTTCTTCTCCGTGTACTGGATAACCAACTTTCTCTTTGATCTGTGCTGCTACATCATCACGATGCTCCTCGTCATCATCGTCTTCTGTATCTTCAGCCGCAAGGAGTACGTCGGCCGTTCCACTGTGGGGCCCACCATGGTTCTGTTCTTTCTCTATGGTCTTTCGGGGGTGGCCATGGCCTACGCCATCAGCTTCGCCTGCAAGATGCACTCCACCGCACAGAACACAGTGATGCTGGCGAACTTCATTGCCGGCTTTTTGCTTGTGCTGTGTGTGTCGATGCTCTCCACCATAGACTCTACCAAGGATGTCGCGAGGGTTCTGCGGTGGATCTTCCGCGTCGTGCCGAGCTACTGTGTAGGGGAGGGCATCAGCAACTTGGCCATCTTGAAGCTCGAGCAGGCGTATGGCACGGATAAAACACCTTGGGCCATGTCGGTGGTCGGCTGGCCCTGTGCGTACATGGCGGCGGAGGTGCCCTTTTACGTATTCGTGACGCTCTTCATAGACCACCCGGGCCGGCGGCAGCGTGCGCAGCGGCTCTTCCACAACCCTGACGCTGAACCAGAGCACATCAACGACGAGGACGAGGATTTGATCGCGGAGCGCAAAGACATCCTCGAAAACCCAGAGCGCCAGTCGGACCTCGTGCGAGTGGTGGGCCTGCGCAAGGTTTACCCGAACGGCAAGACTGCAGTCCGAAACTTGACCTTCGGTGTTCACCACGGCGAGGTCTTCGGCTTCCTCGGCACGAACGGCGCAGGCAAGACGACGACGATTTCAATCCTCTGCCAGGAGTTCTACCCAACGAGCGGACACGCGGCGGTGTGCGGCAATGATATTGTTGACAAAAGCCAAGAGGCGCTGCGCTGTATCGGCTACTGCCCGCAGTTCGACGCCACGCTGGACCTGCTGACGGTGAAGGAGCACCTCGAGTTGTACGCCGGTGTGCGAGCGATATCATACAAGGAACGCAGGCGCGTTGTCAAGGGGCTGCTCGCGCTGTGTGAGCTAAAGGACTATCAGCACACCGTGGCGCACGCGCTGTCCGGCGGCAATCGGCGTAAGCTCTCTGTTGCCCTATCCTTGATTGGTGGCCCTCGTGTGGTCTTCCTCGATGAGCCGTCTGCCGGCATGGACCCCGTCGCGCGGCGCGGGATGTGGACAGCGATCGAGACAGTCGCGGACAACTGCTCCGTTGTGCTGACGACGCACCACCTGGAGGAGGTGGAAGCGCTGGCCCACCGCGTCGCCATCATGGTGGATGGCTCTCTGCGGTGCATCGGCAACAAGACGCACCTGAAGAAAAAATACGGCAAGGGCTTTGAGGTGAACATACGCATTCAAATTGACGACGAGGACGTGAAGAAGGGCGTGGAAAGCTTCTTTGCATCGAACTTCGCTGGTAGTGCCCTGCGCGAGTACCGCGCTCGTCGCTTCACCTACGAGCTGCCTCCCACGACAAAGCTCTCCACAACGTTTAAGCTGATGGAGGAGCACGCGGGCGCATTGGGGGCCACGGACTACAACGTCTCGCAGACGTCGATTGAGCAGGTGTTTCTGCAAATTAGCGCGGATGCAGAGCGGGTGGATGAGGAGGACCAAGAGTGTTGCAAGTGTTAATGCGACAGTCCTCCTCCCCACTCGGGGGGTGCATGGAGTATGTTGACCAACTTATGCGCGCGCATGCCTTAATATCAAGGCCGTTATTTCTTTTTTTATTTTTATTTTTATTTTTGCTCAGCATTTACTCTTTATTCCAGCGTGTAATTCGACTCTCTTGGGCCATTCTCCGTTCTTCGTTTTTCCGTTTGCTCATGTGGAGATGCTTACGTGGCTGCAGAGTGCGCCTTTCATCTCCTCGAGGACTCATGAGTTACGTAGCACGTTCTTGTTTAAGCCGCTAACACGGATACCCATATTCCGACTATAATTTATTTTTTTAATTCATGGCCCTTACTGCTGAGGAAACGATCTTGCGTGTGTGCGTGTGCCTGAATGCCTAGATGCCGCGATGTGCACGACATTAGGCACTTGTACACGTGCATGAGCCCTCGAAATGGATGCTGTCTCAACGCACGCTGGGCTGCTCACCCCGCTTCTTCCCTTACCGAGTAGAAGGTGAAGGCGCGTTCAATGGTGTTACAGAAAGAATGATAATCAAATGATCTGATGAGGTGGGATGCCCTTGCAGGGTCTACAGAAGCAGCCGCGCGTGCGCTTCCACCAGGTTGCACATCGACAAATTTTGCACTAGCGTTTGTTTTCTGCGAGGACGTCGTCGTCTCCCTCTTCCCCAGGCGCGCTCTGTCTTGTCCTTCACGTTCAAAATGCATCTTCGCGTCTTTGCTCCACCCTCTGCGCCGATGTGATCCCCTCTATGTGCCTCTCTAGGCCCATCATCATCCACCAAGAGCATGATATTACGACATCACAGCGATAGGGGAAGTGCGAAGCCAAGGAGGCGAGCTCTTCGCGAGGGCATTGCTCGCACACGTGTATACATTGTTTCAAGCGCACCCAGCTGGAGCGAGTGGGTGGGTGGGTGGGTGGGGGCGGCATCCCGCACGAAGGCACGCGGAGAGGAGCAACGCACAGAAGCAGCATCGCTTCCACTCTTGACGGCAACTCGAGGCGATAAAAGGACAAAAGAAGAAAAAGAAAGATAAACCGACGCGGTGTGGCAACTGAGCGATGCACAGAGTGATTGTTTTTCTTTTTTCAAGGTCTTCGTGCCCCTCCCGAGTTGCGTCTTCCACCCCTGTCCGCCGCCCCCCCCCCTCCCCCCTCCTCCTCCTCCTCTCTCTATTTCTTTCTTTTTTATTTTATTAAACAGTGCGCGTATTTCACACGCTGTGGTGCGCCTGCCGTTTCTGCCCCAACTTCTTCTTTTTTTTGGTGCTTTCCCCCTCCCGCTGTCATCACCCCACAACGTTTGTCCGGTCGCTGCTGGGCCTTTCTGTAATGTTGACTCTCCTGCGCTCTGCCACGAATCCGGGGTGGGTGGGGTGCAGCGCTCGGGACGCGTGCCCAGAAAAAAAGAAAAAGATGTGCCTTCTTCAAGTCAAGATGGCTCTCACTCCCTCCCTTTTGGTTTTCCGTCCTAATTCTGGCGTCAGCGCTGGCGCGTGGCCTTTGCAGATCCGCTCTCCTGGCTCTTTTCGGTAGGCGGAGCGCAGCGGCCGCCATGGCGGTGCCACGGCCCTGCATCGACGCTTCGCGACGACTTCAGCGGCGCTGGGGAAACCGTTGGCGCCACTTCACGCTCCCGCTCGGTCCTTTTTTTTTGTTTTGGCATTTCGTCCTCCTGATGCAGCCGATGGGTGTCCCCCCCCTCTGTTGACGTAGAGGCTTTCTTTTTTCGATAACCGACGACAACCCAGCTTTTCGTCGTGCCTTTGCCAGCCAGGTTTGGATTTCATGCGGCTGCTGTCTTCACCTCCTTTGCTTCCTGCGTCGCCCTTCTCTCTCCTATGTGTTTCACTCCTAATATATATATATATATATATGTATATGTAGTTGTGAAGAGCTGCTTCTGTTTTTTTTTTTTTGCTCTTCTGAGCGTGTTGCAAGGGTGCGTCTCACGAAGGAGACGGTTCTATAGCCTCGATCAACGCCAGGGTGCCCACTAAACGTGTTTCCGCTGAATTGGGGAGGCCCGTGATGATGTGGCGCTCTATGCACGACTGCCCGCTGAGGGCGTGAGGTACTTGACGCCTTTGCGCTACTCAAATAACGCAAGACGAAAAAAACATCAATGCTGCTTTCCCCCATGACGTGTCGGATGCACGTTCCACTGCCCAGCTCGAAGCGCCGTAGCTGCACGGAAGGCCGCCGCTTTCATGATTTATTTAGAAAGCAACGGAATCGCTTAGGTGGCCTCGAGTTAAAGCCGGCAGTTTACGCAGCAGGTGCTGTTATGTTTTTCATTGATCCTTTCGTTCACTCGTTCCCCGCACCACCACTATATATATTTGCTCTATCCCCGTTCTCCCGTCTTCGTCTTCACACTCCATCCACGGTGCCACTACAATTTATGTAACTACATCTCACACACTTGCATGTCCGCCACGTAACAGGGGAGTAAAGGTCTCTAGTGAAGCTAGATGCCAAGAAGAAACCGTGCCTCATTCATCTGCCGGCTTAAAGAGACGAGTTTTCTTTGAACCCTCTTTAATAACGAAAAAGAAAACAACAACAGCTGAGAAACAACATCAGCAGCTGCAGCAGCAGCAGCGCGGAAGAACGTCTTTTGCTTCTGCGCACGGCGTGATATATATTTGGCATTCAATCGTGCTCTCTTATTCGCCCCGCTCCCTTTTTGTTTTTGCTTTTATTAGCCCTTTTTCTTTTCTCCCTCTGCTGTTTCGTCCGCTGCGACTATCGTGTCTTCCACCATCGCGACGGAGAACGCCTCTGTTCATTGACCTGTGCACATCTTTTCTCTGTGTATAAATCTTAGAGGCCGTAGAAGACCTCTTGGGCCGTTGCTGCCTTTGTGTTCCTTTCATTCTTTTTCTTTCGTTCCTGTCGTGGGTGCATTGTGCATAGGGGTTCACCACGCATTTTATCAGCGCTCAACGTTGCTTCTTGAACTCAACGGCTCTGTTTTTATTTTTGTAGTCTTCTTCTCTCTCCTTTCTTTGTGCATGTGAAGTTCCCCACGCCTGTGCTGACACGCTCATTATATCTGCACACAGCCGTCGGCCGTGTTTCCTCTTCTGTCGATAATACATGAAATGTATAGGGCTTATATGGTCTACGTTCGCGTTTCTGCCTTTTCTTTTTCTTTTCCCCTGTCCACTGCTATCTCTCTCTCTATGTTTTAAACGTGTATAGGCTCAACGCGTAGTCACCAGCGTCGTTCTTGAGCCGTGCCGGGTCTGCTGCAAACGAAGGGTGCAGGAGCCGCGGCATACATTGCTTCAGTGGGCGCCGAGACAGAACTGTATCACATGTCACTGCGGCTCTCGCGGGCCGATTTAGCTTAATTAAAAATAGAGGCATTGCCCTTTCCACACTGGAAACAGAAAATGGCGTATGTGTCATCAGACAATACCCTGCTGTTCAACAGTGGCGTAGTCATTACTCCTGCTGAGGAGCCGAGTGAGGAAAGTGACGCCGCAGAGGTGCATAGTATCGTCGAAACACAACCGGCTCTCTACAGCGACGAATCTCCAGACCTCGCTAACTTCGGCAATGAGAGCGACTCTTACCCAAATGCGGGCGACGACGGCAACTTGGAAGGGGATTCGCCCGGCTTGGTGCGCGCGAGCAGCCTGGGCTCCACCACGAGCTGGTATTCCCCTTCGAAGCGCCGCGCCGGCCTGGGCACGCAGCGCCGCAACACGATTCTCTTTCGCAGCGTCGACTTCAACAATTTCAGACCGCCGTCGCCGGAGCGGAAGCGACACAAGCGCAGTGATGACGCCGTGATGGAGGACACCGCGGAGGAAGAAAACGTGAGCACCAACAGCGGCAGCAATGATGACCCCGGCGTCAACATCAGCACAGAGGCGGACGCTCCGAGTGATGGCGAGCCCAGTAGTTCAACCGACAGCACCTCGCAGGACGACCCGATACGGACTGCATCGTTGCATTGGGATCAGCTATTTGCTGTGATGGAGCGCAGCACGCGGCTGATGTGGCGGCGCAAGCTGGACTTTCTGCTGGAAGTCGCCGTGCCGCTAATCTTTATTGCGGTGTCTATCATCCTGTGGATCATCTGGGGAAACGAGTACAACGAGGAGATGCAGTACTTAGACTACTCAAAAATCAGCGTCACAGAGGGTACCATCGGCGCAGCAGGCCTCACTCCTCCCATTATCTACGACTTTACGTGCATCGAGCAGCCTCAAGGTACGCCTGCGTTCCCGTACTTTGTATCGTGCATGCACGGCTTGCATGTAATCTGCGACGGAGACCCAACTTTCCTGCCCTTCCCCGAAGGCACCCGCATGTGCCGCTTCAACTACAGTTTTATTTCAACCTGGGAACAGCTCATCTCGGCATCGCTGCAGTTCTACTGGCGCCAGCTGACGGCGGTCCCCACGTTAGACTCCCTCATCTCTCTCCAATGGACCGTGCTGACCTCTTATAAGGAGATCATACCCCTAATTTCGGCCACCATGGCTGGCCTCGCGGCGAACACCCGCTACAGCTCCATTCTCTGCTCCGGCACCTTGTACTTCGTGGGGCCGCAGGAAAAGACCTTAGCACTGATCAATTACATGGACAGCACCTCCAAGTTGTTTACCTACGTGGTGGACAGGACGGTGTACGCGTCTGCCGCCGCGGCTCACAATGCCAACAATGCCAAGAAGAAAGGGCGTATGTGGGCCATCGTGGAGCTTAAAAAGTTTGATGAGCAGGGACTGGATTTGGTGCTTCACATGAACAACTCCGCTCTACCGAGTTTCGGCACGACCTACGACGATGCCTACAGCGGAGGCGTGCTCTTCGACACGGCAGAGCTCTACATCTTATCTGGCTACAGCACCATTCAGCAGCTCGTCTCCGAGTTCTACTTAAAAGAGTTTCACCAGGCAGATGTGGACAAGACGCAGATGATAGTCGCTACGGGCTCGCCTGCCTTTTACCGCAAGCCGCTGCTGATCAACGCTAGAGAGATTCTGCCACTAATCTACACCCTTGCCTTTCTGTATTGTGT